>CM029565.1:11992347-12055425 GCA_017309665.1 Coelopa frigida
CCACATGGGCACAAGAATGAAAACGAGCACGAGCTGCGTGACGATAACTTCCATTCTGATTGCCAAAGACGATCAGAAGTCGTATGCGGAACACGACCAAGTGTTGCCAACCTCATCTGCGCGTCTTGTGTTTTTTTTTGCGCTTGGTGTAAGCAAAAATTCTCAAGGTAGTTTTTTTTGTATTTCTTATTATCGTTTTTGTAGTTCTTATTATTGTTTTTGTAGTTCTTATTATTGTTGTCGTTGTTTTTATTATTGTTGTATTTGTTTTCTTTGTTATTATCATCGTGTTTAGCGATTGTCTTTTGGAAAATATGACTAGTTGTCATGTGTGTCGGCATAGATCAAAGACTTCGTCGCCAACGTCGTCGTCGTCTCCGTCTCCATCGCTGTCGTTGTCGAATCGCATCGCAGATAAAATGCACACAACAGACATGTTCGTGATGAAAATCATTTGGTTCTAAATCAAAACCCCTCGCATTCTCTCCCTCATCTCATCTCTCTCTCCCTCTCTCTCTCTCCCCTTCTCCCTCTCTCTTTCTCACATCATCTCTCCCCCTCGCTCTCTCTGCCTTCTCTCTCTCCGCCAATCTCAATTGCTTCCTTCTCTTCCACCTTACCTCGAATTGTTTCGCCAAAGCGAAATGTGTTTGCGACATTGATTCTCAGTCCATCTGTCTGTTCGTTCGTCTGTCTCTCTCTCCCCGTCTATCTGTCCCTCTGCCCGTCTCTCTCTCTCTCCGTCAATCTGTCTGTCTGTCTGAAATTCAATATAGACATTTGTTGTGCTCGCTCAGAACAGATATAAATGATGGAAGTCGGAGATTTTATCTTGTGCTTGGCTCTGCTCTCGGATTCGTACACTTGACTGCAGTGACAACAACAACAACAACAACAACTATTGTGACAACAACAACAGACAACAACAACAATAACAGACCCAACAACAATACCAACATCATTATTATCTGCAGCAAGAGATGTTGTTGTCGCCTCCATCGCAGTTGTCGATTGTTCTCAAAGTCCTCAGCCAAAGACTCCGAGCTTGTGTCGCCATGGTCGATGGTGAAGGGGGCGGTTGGGGGCATTGGTTGAGGGAACGATGGAGGATTCGATGCAGGGATCGGTTGAGCGGACGATGGAGGGATCGGTTGAGGAGTCTCTTGGTGGATCGGTGACTGGTTGTTCATCGGCAGCTGGTGTTGACTGGGTCTGTGGCTGCTTTATGACAGCGAGGAAACAGAGTTTGGTTCGACTGCCAATGTCGATGAACACAAAGAGCAGAACAGAACGAAGAGTGGAGCAGAGAGGGAGAAATAGAGAGAGGGAGAGGTTAGAGCGGGAGAGAAAGAGTGAAGTTAGAACCAGAGAGAAACATAGAGAGGTTAGCGTGAGAGATGAGGAGACCGGAGACACTTGAAGTGAATGAAATAACGACCTTCGAAAGAACGGGGTCACAGAAGCAGCAGCAGCAACAAGAAAGAATTGTAGCAACAAGAACGAGCACAACAACAAGAAATAACAGCAACAATAAGAACGAACACCAGCAACAAGAAAGAACACCAACCAACAACAGCAACAAGATCGAAACCAATGGAATAAGAACAAAACTCAATGAAGACCTCAGTCCGCCTCTCGAACCCGTTGGCCACAATCCGCCCCCTCGTTCTTTCTCTCCTTCTATTTCTCTCTCCCTCTATCTCTCTCTTCCTCTTTATCTCCCTCCCATTCTTCCTCACTCTGGATCATCCCCCAATGATGGAATCTAAATCCAAAGTTCCCATGTTTCGATCAGAGAAATTCTTCTTCCTGTTAAGACTGCCTTCAGGAGAATTTTGCAGCATGTTCAGAACCTTTCATTTCCGAAATAGTTCTCTGTCGCTGTCTGTCCTTTTCACATGTTTCCTCTCTCTCACTCTTTCATTGTCCCCCTCTCACTCTCTCTTTGTCCTTTTCTCACTCTCTTTTTGTCCCCCTCACACTCAATATTGAGCTTCTCATTCTGTTGAGTTGAGAAATTTCTCCATCGCTCAAACTCTTCCAAGAATTTCTCGCCGGTTGGCTTCCTTTTCACTCATCCTTTACCTCTCGATCTCCCTCTCTCATTCTCCATCTGTCTCTTCATTGCACTCTCTCCCTATCTCCATCCTCCTTCTCACTTTCTCTACCCGTCTCAATTGGCTCTCTTGTGTTCAATCTTTGTCGGAGTCGACGAAGCCCTTCCTAGAAATGCCACTTGATCTCTCCCTCTCTTTCTCTCCGTGTCTCTCTTGCTTTACATGTGCATCTGTGACATAGAAAAAGTGGGAGGTAAAACCAAGAGAGAGAGAGAAGAAAAGTGAGGCTCACTTTTCTTCAGTTGGGGTTATTTTTGAACTTGTGCGAGACTTGGGCTAGACTTTTTCAAATATCCATCGACGGATGTGTGGGTACGAGTGGTTGTCTGTCTATGAGTGAGTACAAATGTCTGTCCGTCTGTCTGTCTGTCTGTCTGTCCGTTTGTCGATTTTTCTATCTGTATGTCGGTTTGTCTTCTGTATATCGATTTATCTGTCGATGTTCATACTTCGAACACAATGCATTCACTTGTCTGTCTGTCTGTGTCTCTGTCTGCATCACGCCCCATTAGACCCAACCTTCCTATGACTTTCCTTCCCTCAACCCGATCGCCCTTCAGTCTGTCCATCGGTCGGTTCCATGTCTGTCTGTCCCTCCTCCTATTCCCCTGTCTGTCTGTCCCACTGTCGTCTCTAAAGCCTTCTGCCATGATAAATTGCTGCCTAGTTAACTCGTTGTGGTTCTTGTTGTTGTCTTTGGTTATTGTTTTTGTTCTTCATATTGTTCTTGTTGTTCTTATTGTTCTTGTTGTTCTTATTGTTCTTGTTGTTGTTATTGCTTTTGCCAGTAATTGCATCGAAATCCGATCGATATAATCGATTCCAATAAGTCTCTGACACAAGTAGATTTGTCCATAAATGTGTATGTGTCTGAGACTTTCCACATGTCTGTGTCTTTCCATGTGTCTTCGTCTATCCATGTGTCTCTCTGTTCATGTCTGCTACAGACAAACGACCACCGACCGACCGATAGACGCAGGAGACCTTGCAATCGTATCGACAGCGATCGAATTACAAACATCGGGTCTCACTTGGATTCGAAGATTACTTTTATTAATAACATAACAAAGTTTTTCTCATATGTCTCCGATTACCATGCGATGGTCAGAGTTCTGTTAATTACCTATCCCATTGGCACCTTGAGACAAAGAGGTGGTGGGCGGTGGGAGGTGATGCTAATTTTATGCTAGTTTTCTCGCTCGACATTCCAAGAAATAAGTAAATATAATCTTTGTATTTTTATCTCTTGTAATAGGTCTTTTTCGGTGGGAGGATATTTTTATGATTGTTAATCTTGTATTTTTATATACCTATATTGAGAAGAGGAGACTCTTCTATAATAATTTTTGTGAACTTTTGACAAAATAGTCGAGATAAGAAAATGTGACAATTTTTTTATTATTAATTATTAATTATTAATATTTAACAATTTCTGAATAAAATCTACTTAACGATTTTAAAATTGTATATTATTTGTTTTTTTCAAATATCTACTGATTTGATAGAAATATTTTGAAAATATATAAAGATTTTTTTAATGAGAAGCAAAAAGTTTACAATTGCTCTCCTTTAAAAAATTTATAAAATCATTAGCAAAAAAATGTAGTAAAAATTTACAAATAATTTTTTGCTATTTTCAAACAAGTAAAATTTTCCATTTGATATTGATTATTGCTTCAAACTTTTCCTTGATTTCCATTTACTTTTGTCTCAGTTAACTATAATCGATTTAAACCATGGTTCCCTGGTTTGTATTCACCTTGGTCCCTTCTTCTTCGGCTCGATCCCCCCCTCTCTCTCCGATAGCTCTTGGACCGATTTCCCACTGTCCTTAATTCGAAAACACTCCAGGGCGTCCGACATCCGTCAACGTCGTTTCCCCCAGAGGCATCGAGAGAGGGAGATAGACTGATTTTATTTCACCTCGTACTCCATGGAAATAAAAACCGCCGACGAATTACGAATTTTAATGCAATTTTTCGCTATCGCCGCCCCTGGGGTCAGTCGGACGTGGGCAGGCTCTTTTATTATTATTTTTATTGCATTTCTCTTTTTAATTTGTTTTCTATCTTCTTTTTTTTACTGTTTTTTGTCTTTTTCCTTTTATTGCTCCTTTTTTTGATTCGCCCTTATTCTTTTTTGGTGTCTTTTCTTTTTTTTTGCTGTTTTCTTTTTTTCTTCGATATTTTATTATATTTTTACTTTCAAATAATTTTGATTTTTTTTATTATTTTACATTTTATTTGTTATTGTATTTATTTTATATATTTCTTTTTTTTTTATATATATTGTATTTTTCATTTTTTATTTTATATATTTTTTATATTTTTTATTTTATATATTTTTTATTTTATTTATTTTTTATTTTATTTATTTTTTATTTTGTTGCCGTTGTCGTTGATTTTCACCCTCGAGGGTGGCCTATAAAAGAGTTTTACAGCCTTCGGTGGCCGTCGGTTCGTGTGGCCTCGCACCGGTCATAAAAACAAGAAGAAAAACAACAACAACAAAATAAAAATATCGACAACAGTGGACAACAAAAAAATCACCGACGACAATGGACACCAATGACAAAAACAACGACAAAAACAACATCATCAACGACAATAACAACAACAACATCATCAACGACAACAATAACGACAGCGATGACGACGACGATGTCGACGTTGACACAAAACCGGCAGCCACCCGGATTCGTCGTCCGCATCCGCGTGTGGCCGACGGCTCTCGGCCTCTGACTCTGTGTGTGTGTGTGAGTTTATGGGTGATTGTGTGTGTGAGCTTAAATGCGACTGTGTGTGTGCACGTGCTTAAGTGCGACTGACTGGCTGTGTGTGTATGTGTGCCAAAGTGGGTCTCTGTGTGAGTGGGACTCTGGGGCTCGGGGTGGGGACGGAATTACGTGGACGGCTGTCGCTCGTCTGGGTGGGTGGCGACAGAGTTCGGTCGACATTCGGTCGGATGGACAGACGGACGGACGGATGGATTGTTGGTTGGACAGACCGGCGGATGGGAGGTTGGACAGACGGACCTCGAGTGGGAGTCGCCGTCGGGTCTCTTGTGGGGTTGGGTGGAGTTCGTGCCATGTTGTGTCGAGTCGGATCGGCTCGGATTCAGTCGTGGGACCGTGGGGCTGGGGTCGTTTGGTCCATCCATCCATCCATCCATCCGACCATCTCTCGGGTGGGAGGCTCAGCCGGCTCTGTTGTCGTGCTCAGGCGAAACCGTCGTCCGTCCATTTTTTGTCGTCCATTTCCATTTCGTCTCCCTCTCCACTTCGTCTCTCTTCTCCTCCCTCCCCTTTCATCCTTCCTTCATGTCATCGTTCCTCCCTCGCCTCGCCACGCCTCGTTGTCGTTGCCCGCGGCGTATGGCCAGCAATTATAATCTGCGCTCTCGTGGAATTTCAACCATGACGCATCGCTGCACGTTAGTTATCACCGCCCACGGTCCCAACCGTCGCAACCCCCCCGTGGCCACAACAACGACGATGGAATTTCGCATCGCATGTAGTGCTATTCCTTTCTCTTTCTCTCTCTTCACTCTTCTCCTTTTCACTCTTCTCCTCTTCACTCTTCTCCCGCTCTCAATCTCTCTCCATTTCTCTCCCTCTAGTCCTCGTCCAAATGAATGCGTTGCTCGCACCGGCTGAGCCGACCACCGACATGTCGTCGTTGGTTCCCATGGCTTGTCCGTCCGTCCAACCGTCTGTCTGTCCAACCGTCTGTCTGTAAGTCTGTCTGTCCATCCATCCGTCCGTCTGTCCATAAGTCTGGCGTCAGTCCACCTCCAGCAGGCGACCTCACGAACCACCCCCTCTGTGCTCTCCAGACCACTTTCTCCCACTTACATTTATCCCTCTTCTCTCCCTACCTCTCCTCTCTCTTCCTCTTCTCTCTCTCTCTCTCCCTCTCTCTCGCACTTCACTTTCCACCCTCTCCACTCTCTGTTCTCCATCCACCCTCGACACCATGGCCTGCCTTGTCATGACCTAGTAAAGCTTCCACGGCTGTTGCTGCCGGCGGGCATCGGAAGGCGTCGCCCACCGACGTCGTTGTCGTTGTTCTTGTTGTCGTTGTTGTTCTTATCGTCGTTGTCGTTGTTGTTGTCGTCGTCGTCGTCGTCGTCGTTGCTGTTGTCGTTCTTGTTCTTGTCGTTGTTCTTGTTGTCGTTGTCGTCATGGGCCGCCCCGCAGTCCTCGTCACCCTCCGCAAAAATCTTGCTTCCGGTGCCGATGGGGACGGCGACGACTATGACGACAACGATGGCGACGACGAGGGCGAGACCGAGGACTCGAATCGGGGTCTGAGGGCGATGGCGACTACGACGACCATCCCCAATGTGATAAATTTTGCTGCCGCACGAACGCAGTCACGACGCCCTCGTCGACGTCCTTGTCCACAAACACACACCCACCCCCACCCCACCTGGCCATCGTCGTCTCTCATTCTCATTTTGGTTGGTCTCTCCCTTCCTCTCTCTCGTTCTCTCTCCATCCCTCACTGGTTTATGTAAAGTGTTCGATTGCGTGGTCGCCATCGATCACGACAGGCCGAGCGCAAACAAGCGACGGCAGCGATGGAGCCGACGGCGTCATTCTCGACCCAACCCTCATCCGATCCCTCGTCGCCTCCCTCAATCCGCCCCTTCTCTATCCTTCCATCGACCCATCGTCCATTTGACCCCGCCCGCAGGCCATGCTTTGGATGGATGGATGGATGGTGGTGGCAACGCGATGTCGACCCAAGTGTCGCCGTGCGTTGCCAACCGAAGGCATTTGGTGGAGCTGTGAGGGGCGGGTTGGAAAGGAGGCGGGGGCGCACATGTTTGCCACGTCGTTGAGTTCGTGTCGTGTCGTGTTGTGTTTTGTGTGTCGTTCGGTCGCACCGTTCGTTCGTTCGTTCGTTCGTTGGTTTCGTGGTTGGTTTCGCAGAAGGGCGCGTCTCGTGGGGTGCGAAACCGTGTTGATGCAGGTCCTTCAATTGTTTTCCCCACTCCCCACTTTCTCTCTCTCTTCCTCTCTCTCTCCCTCTCTCTCTCCCTCTCTCTCTCCCTCTCTCTCTCACTCTCTCTCCCTCTCTCTCTCACTCTCTTTCTCTCTCTCTCTCTCTCTGTGCATCTCCCTCTCCCTCACTAGGTGGTTCCGTCACCGTGGCTGACGCGCCTCGCTGTGCGATGTGCAGATGTGACTAATCTCCGAGGACTCGCTGCACTAGTTCTCCTCATACTCGTAAATCGCTCGCTCTCTCTTCTCTCATTAGCTCTTTCTTTCCATCTCGTTTTCTCTCTCTTTCCATCTCGTTTTCTCTGTCTCTTTTCCTCTTTTTCCCACCTCATCCTTTTTTCCACTTTAACACTCTCTCTCACCCACTACATTTAACCATCCTCTCGCTCTCCTCTTGCTCTCGTTTTCTCTTGCACAAATGTCGCCAGCGTCGTTCGTCGGCATCGCCCCAGGCGTCCTTCGCTTCCAAACGACCCGAAACCTCCTCCTTCATTCCTCCCCCATTTGTTTCTCGCTCCACCTCCCTCACGTCGACCGGCCGCAACGCGATGCGATGCGACTCGACTCGAGTCGACACGAACACGAACACGCCCCAGTTCGCTGTTGCCAATCGATCCGAACCAAGTCCTCCTCCCTTCAGCTTTCTTTACTTCCTTCTCCCTTTTGACATCTCCTTCTCTTCTAAACCTCTCCCTCTTCTCCTCCTCTTCGCCCTCATCCGTCCGTCCGTCCGTCCGTTGGTCGACAGTCGTCTGTCTGTACACATAAATCGTCTGTCTGTGGGGTTTTCGTCTGGGAGAAATCATCAACGAGCGAACTCGGCAGACTTCGCACAGTCGTTGGCGTCGTCCTTGTAGTCGTTGGAGTTGTTGTTGTCGTCGTTGTTTTTGTCGTCTCCGTCGTTGTTGTAGTCGCCGTTGTCGTCGTTTGGCGTCTGCTGCTCCCTTGTAGTTGTTTTTATTGCTATTTGTTGTTGTAGCTCGTTTCGCCTCCCGGCTGACTCGTACATAACCTAGTTTATCACAATTTCGTTTAGGTCTCTCGCTCTCTTTCTCTCTCAACCCATGTCGTTCCATCTCTCTCGCTCTTTCTCAACCCACATCGTTCTCTATTTCGCTCAGTTATTTCTCTGGTTTTCTCTCTTTCTTTCTCCTTTGCTAGAGAAAGCACGTTCTCCCTATTTCTATCTCACTAGCTCCCTCTATATCTCTCCTCTCACTTCTCGGTTTTCGCCGGTCTTCACTGGGTCGTGGTTCCTCCGCTCGCCACGATTCTGCCGGATTGAACCGCACCCTTCTGTATTTCATCCTGCCTTCTTCCTTTCTCTTATTTTCCTTTCTTTTCATTTCATCTTCCCTTCTCATCCAAACACTTGTGCTTCCTCGGCCCTTGTTTTATGGATCTCGGTCTCCACTCGACGTTACTGACCCATTGAGGGGAGGTCGATCGAAGGGACGAAGGAATGGACGAAGGGATGGAAGAACGGCCGAACGGATGGACGAAGGGATGGAAGGAGGGATGGTAGAAGAATGGAAGAAGGAAGGAAGAAGGGATGGAAGGAGGACGAAAGCAAGGTGTTGGCCGGTTGCCGGGTCGGATTGGGTGTTGTCCGGTGTCGGGTTTCTTCGACTACGACGCCGTCGTCGTCGTTCGGTTCGGGTTCGCCTTCAATTATTTACGTTCTGTAAACGTTGCAGACTTTACTAACCCAGAATCGCACGGTAGCAGGAGATGGGGAGAAAAGGCGTAGACCAAGAAACGAAGAAGAAGAAGAGGACAACAAAAACTCACCCAGGGTAGGAAAACCACAACAACAACTCAGTCTCGTGTGCAAAAAAATTGTTGTTTTCGTCTCGTCCACTCGGCGGTCGTTGGAGAAATATTTTAATGGATTAAGATTTTCTATTTCTATTTCTTTCGATGTTGTCGTTTTTGGTTTTTCTTCGTTCGTTGTGGTTGTTGTTGTCGTTGTTCTTGTCATTGGCTTTTGCGGTTCCCGCTGGGGGATGAGAAAGGATTGTCTTGGATTTTCCTTCAAGAGTTATATCCCTATCTGTCCATGCATGCACATAGTGTATTTCAAGCGACATAGAGAGGATTTTCCGCTTCCTATCCAGGGTGCTAATGATGGCATTGTCTCTGGTATTAAAGGGTCTTCTCATGGTATTAGGGTTAATTGGGGTAGGAGGCTCTTGTGACTGACCAGAAGTAGAAAATGGAATTCCAGTGGTCCAGTTTGTATGGGTCTTCTAATGACCTCAAATAATAGTCTACAAATTCTTTAAAATAATAAACGATCGCAAAAAAATAAATGTTGATTTGATCTGTAGTCATTTTAAGAAATAACTTATGTATTATTGTAAAAAGTATTCAGGAAAAAGAATAACAAATACTAAGAACTAAATTTTGTAATTTTGTAAGAAATATATGTAAAATATTGTGTTATAGTAAAAATGTCTCTTATTTTTATTTCATTTTAATCATTCGTTTATATTGTTTAATATTAAATTTAAATATTAATAAATAATATGATTAAAAAATTGCTAAATTTTCTTATCTCGACTTTAGTTGTTTTGTTAAATGTCCACAGATTTATATTTCTAATGTCCCTAAATTAAGTAATTTACTAAAATCAAAATGACTCAATTAGCTATTAATGACTATCCATTACAGGATATCATTAAAGATTATTACATATCGTTATAGATAGATCCAGAAATAGTATTTATCATTACTCCACTAGTTGTTGTATATTTAGGTCTTTAAAGGTATATAACAAAAAATTCTAGACTTTAATATATGAACTATATAAAGGATAACTGGGGATATCATTTTTCCTTCCCCAATATCAATCGGTCCTATCAATAGAGATATCGATGCCTCTCTTATTCTCTTTCTCTCTTTCTCTCCCCTAGTATGTGCTCTCTTTCTCTCTGAATATTTCTTTTCTCGCTTCTTGTCTGACCCACTACCGTTGTACACGATGTACCAAGATGTACCCTGTTCCAATTATAGACGCCATCGTCGCCATCGTTGTTGTCGTCTTCTTCGTCGTCCTCGCAGACTTTTTTCTCTCTCTGTTCGGTTCGGTTAAAAATTCAGGATCCCTGTCTGTGGACCACAAGCGCTAATTTATCAAATAGTGTCTGATTTAAAGGCTCCAGTCGTCCTTCGTGTATCGCGACGCATCCTTCTCCGCTCTCTCTTTTCAACATCCCAACGTTTCCATCCTCCCTCCCTCCGTTCAACCTCCATCCGTCCAACTTTCCTCAGTTCAACCTCTCTCTACCTTCCTTCATTCATTCATCCAACCTCATCCGACGATCCCCATGGTATCCTCGGCAGCAGTTGGAGCAGCAGGAAACTTTTTCGCCACTGCCAGTTGTTGTTGTCGTCATCGTTGTTGCCATTGTTGTTGTTGTCGTTGTCGTTGTTGTTGGCAAGTGTCTGCTCCAAGGCACCCAAGCACGTTCTCAGCTCCAGTTATTTTCATGTAGCCGGTATATAGGGATTTTCCATATACCAGAGCCATGTGCGAAATATACATAGAAAGAGAGAGAGGGAGAGAGATAAAGAGAGGGAGACAGAAAGGGAGAGAGATGGCTATACATATGTACGTATATAAGGCAATGTGGCGTCTCTGGAGCAGACACTCCTTTTTCCATGTGCACGCACACCGAGCCAGAGTCAGCGCCATAAACGACATTCAAACAAACACAGACACATACAAACACAGAGAGACATACAGACACAGAGAGACATACAGACACAGAGAGACATACAGACACAGAGAGACATACAGACACAGAAACATACACACAAAATGGCAGCCAACCCGTGGCACGCACACAGTGCCAGCCGAGGTCCTGTGATTTTAGGTCGTGCGTCTGCCGGTCGCTCAGACGAACGGTCGTTCGTTCGGTCGGTCGATCTTTTGGTCTCGTTCTCACTGTGTTCATGCCTCCCTCTCTGTCTCTAAATCCCAGTCATTCTCTTTCGCTCTCTCCTTCTCTCGTTCTCCTTCTCTCGCTCTCCTTCTCTCGCTCTCCTTCTCTGCCCCCTCCCTCCCTCTCTCTCTCTCTCTCTCTCTGTCATCTGTCAGCCGCGGCAAACCCAGCGACAGTTCGTGCAGACGTCTCGTTTCCTCTCGCCACGCTCGTGTCGGTCGGTCGAGCTTTATTTGTTGTTGTTTTGATTGTTGTTATTGTTTTTGTTGTTTTCATCGTTGTTTTTGTCATCGTCATTGTCGGCAACGCCTGCTGCGTCGCCGGGTGATGCCGGCCACACGCCCCCCACCGCGCACAACACCCAACGCCCACTTTCAGTCGCCGTCAGTCGTCCTCGTTGTCGGCTCTTCGTCCTTCGTCTCCTCCCTGATCCTCCTCTTCGTCCTTTTTCGTACTCGTCCTCGTCGTCGTTAATGGAAATGCGAAGCGACGGCTCGAGCAGACAACGAAAAATTTTCACTTTTTGTTGTCGGTTGTTGTTATTCCTTTTACTGCTGGTTGTGGCAGTCATTTTTTGTTGTTATTGTCATTTGTTGTTTTTGTTGTTGTTGTCATGGTCATGTCGGTTTCCTTGCTGCTGGTGTTGTTGTTGTTGGTGCCACATGGCGCGCCGGGCGAAACCTCGTCTCGCCAAACGTCCGACAACCAGACGCAATTGCGGACAGACGAAAGTTTCGGAAGTTACGATGGGGCGAAGGAGGTGGAGGCGGAGAGACCGAGAAGAGCGGTGGAAGGGGGAGGAAAGACAGGAGAAGGCGGTGAGGAAAGACAGACAGGCGGACATAAGGAAGGACGGACAAACGGCAGGACGAAGAGAAGGAAGGACGAGAGACCGTCGCCTGGCTCTGTGAGATTGAAAATTTTTGGCAACAGACCTGTTCTTGTTGGAGAACTCATTGAAGTTGTTGTTGAAGGACTTGTTGTTGTTGTTGAAGGACTTGTTGTTGTTGTTAAAGGAGTTGTTGTTGTTGAAGGACTTATTGTTGTTGTTGAAGGACTTGTTGTTGTTGTAGGATTCCTTTTTGTTATTGCAGAACTCATTTTTGTTGTAGTTTTCGCCTCGACACTGGCTCCGTCCCGGTCACGACGGGATTCGTGTCTGGGTTGGAATACATTTTCCTTCCCTTCCTTCGACTTGGTTATTTATATTTCTCTCTCACACACTCCTTTTCTCTCTCTCTGTCTGTCTCTCTCTCTCTCTCACTCTCAGTGGACTTCGTTGTCCTTGTTGGTGTTTTTATTGTTGTAGTCTAAGTTTAGGTTGTTGTAGCTTAAGTTTAGGTTGTTGTAGTATTAGTAGTTGTTGTTAATTTGTTGGAAATTTGGAGCACGAGCTTCGTCGCCGTCGTCGTCGTCGACGCCGTTGTCGTCCTCTGACGCTGCCATGACGAACGAAATGGGGCTGCCAAGATGGCGCGACTTCCTTCCGCCGACGTCGTCGACGTTGTTGTCGTCGTAGTTTTCGCTTGTGGCCCGACGACTTCTTCTCATGGACCGATCCCAACCAACCCCAACCGACCCCGACTCGACTCTACTCGACTGGAGGAATTACTTTTCTACGTCGTTGGAATTTTTCACTCGAGAATTCAGATCCCTTCCGCCACTTATCACCCTTCTCTCCTCTACTTCCTTTCTCTCCTCTATGGCATCTTCGCTCCTTCGTCATCTCTCTCTCCTTTTCTTCCTCTCTCTTCAGTCACCATTCCCATCCTCCTGACTTTCGTCCTCCTGACCCCCCTCTTCCTTTGCTTCTGCTTCTTTTTCTTAACTTCCGTTTCTGAACTTCGCTTCCACCTGGTCCCTGCTGTCTCTGTTGCTACTGTTCCTTGGTTACTTCTTCTTATACTTCTGTTCCTGCTTCTCTCTTTCCCTCACTCTTCCTCTCTCTCTTGCGCTCCTTCTTTCTCTCTCCATTTCTCTCCCTCGCTCACTTAATTCCATCTTTCTTCTCCCTTTCTACTCCCACTTTTGACCTCGGTTCGTGGCACGAATTTATTCGCACGGGAATTTCAGGAACTCTTCGACCTCGTTTTTCTTCTCCTCTTTTTCATTCTCCTCTTCTGCTTCCTCTTAAAACCCGCTGCCGACGGCTTCAGGTGCTGCCGGGAATCGCAAATAAGTTTCGTCCTTCGCTTCTCTTTTTTACTGCTCTCCTTCGACTCCTCTATCCCTCTACTCCACTCCCATTATTCTTTTCTTCTCTCTCACTTTTTCTGTCTCCATCCCTTGACCACAGCAGCCGTTTCTCTTGGCCCGAAACTTGTAACGTCCGCTTCACCCAGGGGACCTGTCAGCGGCACCTATGTCCGTCCATCCGTCCGTCTCTCTGTCTATCCATCGTCCTTCTATTGGTTCCTAAGTCTATCCTGTATTTAGTCTGTCCTATATTTGGCAGAATGGACAGAAGGTTGTCCATGTCTTTTTTCTCTCAGTCTGTCCTTCACTCTATGTGTCTGTCTCTGTTATTTCTCTTCTATCCTTCTTCTATTTTTCTCACTTCTGTCTCCTGTTTTTGTCCTTCTCTCCATCCATCCATCCGTCCGTCCGTCCGTTAGTGTCCTTGAGTGTTAGAGAGAAGGATGCAGGAGGCCGACTTAGAGAGAGAGACGACACGTGATGGAGGGCGAGTGAGACGCGTGACTGGCTCCATCTGGTGAACGAGGGAGGAGTTGGATTCACCTTCCGACCATCCAGGTGGCTAATGGCCTAAACGTGTCAGTTGTTGTTGTTGTTGTTTTTGTTATCATCATGGTTTTATGTCTCACTCCCGCAATGCATGGCATCACATACGGATTCCCTTCTCTTTCTCTCTCCCTCACCCCATGGGTCCACCTTCCTCACTTTGCGGTTGGAAATTTCTCTCAGGTGTCTGGAAATTTATATGCGAGTAGAATATGTAGAAATATGTATGTATTTGTATTTGGCATAGTGAAATATTTCCCATTCCGATGGAATTAATCTCAACTTATCTCTCTTTCTTTTTTTCTCTTTCTTACAGGTAATTTCGATGATTCCGAGGGATCGAGGGAAGATCACGATGTGTGGACGCCGGTAGTTCGTAAGTTCCGGGAACGATCCCAACCTTGTCTCTATAGACCACGCCCTATTTTCTCTTGCCCTCTTCTATCTTGCCCTCTTCTCTCTTCTCTTTTACCCTCTTTTCTCACATTCTTTTTTCCCCGCCCACTTTTCTTTCACCCTTTCCCTTGATCTTTGATTTTATTTTTATCTTCCTTCCTTTCGGTTGTCAGGAATCGAAATTTTTATCTCCAAAGCTCACTTGTATTTCTATTCTTCAGCGAGTTCTTGAGGAGTCCTTCCTCTTTCTACTCTTTTTATCCCCTTCCCTACTCTTCGTCCCTTCCTTCTTCCGTTCCTTTGTCCCTTCTTTCAATCAACGACCTTCTTCAATCAATCTCAATTCGATTCCTTGTCACGCACTCTTTCGTAAGCTATCTCCATCTTTCTCAAGGTCTCTCTTCCTCTCTCCCTCTCTCCCTCAAGCTCTCTCTCAAGCTCTTTCCCTCTCTTTCTCTTTTTCTTGTCCCTTTGGGCGTCCCGATTTCGTGGAAAAGCACGATTTGCCCGAAATCAAGATCCAGATCGAGATTTCTTTGGAGACCAACCCAACCTTCCACATTTTTCTGCTTCAAATTTTTCTTCTACATTTTCTCCTTCGTGCTCCTCGTTCTATCGGTCTGATTGTATGGCTCTTCAACCTTTCCTTCTCCTCCACACTTCTCCTCCTCCTTCTCCTTCTCCAACTAATCCTCCTCCTTCGTTCTCCTTCTCTTCACTTCCGCTTCAGGCGTGGATTCGATTCGTCCCTCGACAACGGCCTTCAAAGTCATTCCCTCGTCACCCTGGGCTTCGTTGTGACATCGCGATGACACGCGACGTTGGCGACGCCCCATCAAAGTCGTCTTCTCTCTCCCTTCCTTCTCTTCTTCCATCTCCCATTCGCACCCTCGGCGTCGGCTTCGCTTTAATGTCGCGAAGGCCGCTTTAAAGCGCCGCCAGCCGTGCCGTCGTCAGCGTCAGCGACACCGGCCCCACCCCCCCATCTCCGCCCATCGAAAGGCGACACCTGAGTGACACACTTGCTGTCTCCGGGCGGAGGGGACGTGGTTCGT
This sequence comes from Coelopa frigida, assembly GCA_017309665.1. NCBI lineage: Eukaryota > Metazoa > Arthropoda > Insecta > Diptera > Coelopidae > Coelopa > Coelopa frigida. Next base: position 12,007,613 of record CM029565.1, read on the forward strand.
GGTCGCCTGAGAGGCCCCAATAAAAGCCGCCGCCGTCCCTCTCTCTTCCCCTCTCGTCCTCTTCAATGCGATTTGAAATCTCGGCCTGGACTTGAACATGTCGCGACATGCGAGGAAATTCCATAATTTATGGTCATGGTGAGGACGCGACAGGGACGAAGACGAGGGGCGGCGAGAAGTGGGCGGGGTCTGGGGAATTAGCGTCAACGTAATGACAACAACAACAATTCGAACAATAACAAACACTACTGAAATTCGAACGAAGCCGCGAGGCAAATGGCAACGACTTTGTTGCCTGCTTGCTCTTTAATGTCCACCAGACACGACGACCAACGGAAGGAAGGAAGAGGAGGAGGAGGATGGGGCGAGTGGACAGACAGATTAAAGGAGGTGGGGAAGATAGGCTGTTGAGGGGGACACATAGTTGGATGAACAAAAAGACAGACAGACAGTCGGCCAGTCTGACATTGGCGGCGTCATGTGCGATTAACATGAAAAAGCGCACACGGCGTCGACAGCGGCTGCGACTGCGGTGACGACTGTGGCGACAACGCCGTCGATTGTGGCGACAAAGCGACGATGGCGACGACGATGGCGGCGACGATGGCGGCGACATTTGGCCGCCATTCGAGCGAGAAAATTAAAGGCGATTAAACGTATTTTCTCCCCCATCGCCCCCTCTCTTTTTGTCGTCCTCCTCTTCCACGCCTTCTTTTCGTCCTCCTCTTCCATCACGCCTTCGCCTTCTCCGCCCCCCTCCATCACTCGTCATTAAATGCGAAAGAGCTTTTATTCGCATCTGTGGGTGGCATCCACGCATGTATGGGTGAGTGAGTGAGTGTGTGTGAGGATGTCTGTGAACGGTCAAATGTGGGTGAGTATTCCGGTGTGTGAGTATTCGGGTGTATGTGGGTGTTTTTATCGATGTGGGTGGTCCGCCATCGTCCGGCGACTCGACTTCCGGCGGAAGGTCCTTCATGCGCCAGGCGATTTAAATTTTTTATTTTCGTACTCCGCTGTTTTTTTTTTCTTTTTTATTGTAATCCTATATTTCTTATATATTCGTTTATATTGTTCATATATTTACTTATATTTTTTTGTTATTTACTTATGTTTTTTATATGTTTACTTATTTTTTATCAGTTATTTGCAATTTTTATAGGTTCATGATTTTATCTTTCAAAATATTTTTTTTTGTATAAAATTATGTTTGTATCATTAATCGGTAGATTTTTATATTTTCAAATTTTTACCAGTTTTAAATGATTTTTTTTTTTTTAAATTTAAATTATGTTTTTTATTCCTCAGTTTGTTCAAGATTTTTTTATATCTCTTGATTTTGATTTTTTGATAAATGAGGTCAATTTATTATTGTGTTGAAAAATGTCAAAAATTGCACTTTGTATAAAATTTTGCTCATTTACCACCTCACAAAACTCAACCTCAACTCGCAAAATTCGTCCACCGGTTTCTCTCTATCTCTCTCGAACGTCGGTAGCCTCCTTCTTTGTGTAATTCTTCATCAGCTCTTTCTCTCTCTCTCACCTCTTTCTCTCTCTCTCACCTCTTCCACTCACACTTCATCTTCTCGCACTCTCCTCAACCTCTCTCACACCATCCGCTCAATTAGTTTACTCGCTCCGTTAACTTCACCCATCTCCAACTCACTCCCCCTCACCCCCTGGTCAACACTTCCTGGAACCATTGACGAAACCACTGAACTCTTCACCTCCCTTCTCTGTGTTCTTCCACGTTCTTCGGTCCCTTCTCCCCTCGTCCTTTGGCTCATCCTCCTTATCCTCCTTCAGCTCCTCCTCCTTCTGAAAACCTTTGGAAATTCGCTGTCCAACCCTTCCATCCACTGTTCTGCAGCTTGTCCACGTTTCTCTAAGTAAATCGTCTTCTCGTCCTCCTCCTTCTCTTCTCCAGACACCCCACCACACTTTGACTCCATTTACCTTTACCCCTATCTCTCTTTCTCCCTTCACCCTCTCTCTCTCTCTCTCTTTCTCTTTCTCCCTTCACCCCCCCTCCTTCTCACTCTTTCTCTCACCTTTCGCTTTCGCCTTTAAAGCCCAAAATTTAAATCTGAACCCCATGCAAATGAGTTCTACTCCACTTTGTTGTTGTAACTGTGAGTTGTGTGTGTCTGTGTGGGTTTTTCTATCGGTGTGTCGGTGTTTCCAACCCCCTTTAGTAACGACACAACCCTCTCCATACATCCTTCTCTTTCTCTCTTCCCCCCCTTTCTCATTCTTTCTCCCAACCTCCACCCAATCTTTAGCCTGCGGTCGCTTCTGCTCGATTTTCCTTCTGCGTCATTTCGCTCGCTCGCTCACATCTCACGCCATCCCCCTTTCTTTCTTACCATCCGTCTCTCTGTCTGTCTGTCACTCTCGACCTGCCAGTCATCGGATATTCTATCTCTTTCTCTCTCAATTGGCCTGTCTCGCCAACGTTGTCGTCATCGTCGTCACCGTCTTCGTCGTGTCTGGCGGCGAGGAGGATTTTGAATAATTTACATATTCAATGAGGCTCATTTTCAATGGAGGCAACAACAACAACAATAACAACAACAACTATTACAATACCGACAACAATAACAAAAACATGAAAAATAACAACAAACTCAAGAATAACAACAACAAACTCAAGAATAACAACAAGAAAATCAAGAACAACAACAAGAAAATCAAGAACAACAACAACAACAATAAAAGTTACTTTGGAAAATTGCCGACTACGAAAATAAGAACAACAACAACGAAGTCAACTACGATGATGACGACAACGACGTCTACGGCGACGACAAAATGTTGTTGTTGTTGTTATGGTTAAGTTTGTTATTGTTGTTGTTGTCGTCGTCTCCATCCGTATTTTCTATTTTTCTTCTATTGTTGGCATCGTCTGACGATGTTATTATTTTTCGTTGTTGTTGTTATTATCTACCGTGTTGTTGTTCTCTATCTTTGTTGTTGTTGTTACTGCTACTGTCGGCTTGTGCGTGATTTTATGTAGATTCTACTAAATGTGCCCCTATCGCACTTCCCATGTCTCTCTGTCGCTCCCTCCCTCCCTCTATTCGTCCCTTTATTCCATCCACTTCATCCTTCATCGCTTTCCTCTTTGGCCAGAAAAGAGGATGAGGAGGAGGTGGTAAAGGATTCTGGGGAAGTCAGGTCGGCATTTGAAAACTCCATTGAAACGTGGTGAGGACGATGACGATGTCGATGACTCCAACTCTTATCTTTTCACCAGCTCGTCATTGTAGACCTGAATCTCGCAAACCAAACAAAACCAAAAAAACTCCCCACTCACTCTCCTTCTCTCTTCATCGATCCCTCTTTCTCTTTCCCTCTCTGTCTCTCTTGCACTCTATCTTCCCTCTCAGTCCCTTCCGCATCATTTTCATTTTCATGACTCTCTCATTGTATTCACTTATTTCCTTTGCCAAATTTTCTCTTTTTTCCCCCACTCACTCTTTTCTCCGCTATCACTATTTTCTACATTTTCACTTTTCCTCACCGACGAATTTGGCTCTTTCCACAAGCCTTTGTCTGGCTTTCTTCATTACTCTTTATCCTCATCGTTCCTTTCCTTCTTCGTTCCTCCTCTTATTCCTCTTCTCATCACTGACTTGTTTTCACTACATCCTTCTCACCACCTCCTTCAAAACCCATGTCTCTCGCACCTCTTTCATTCTCAACCCTCTCTTTCCCACTTATCCCTTCCTCCCTTTTCACTTCCTCCCTTTTCCCTTCATCCCTTTTCTCTTCCTTCCTCTCTTATCTCCTCCTCCCTCCTTTTTCCCTTAACCTCACCTCGAATTCTGCCTCTAATCAACTCTGCCTAATCTCTTATCATTCGCTCTCACCACCCATTTTCACTGATCCTACCTTTTGGGTTTAGTCCTCGCTTTATCCTACTTCTTTCTCTTCTCCCCCCTTTCAGTCTATCACTGTCCTTCCTCAATGTCTCTATCTCTATCTTTTTCTCTCTCTCTAATATATCTATATATCTCTATCTCTCTCCATATCTCCCTCACTCACCCTATATCTCTTTCTCCTGAGCTTTCTTCTGCACGAGAAGCGATGAAGGACCCGTCGATAAAAACCAAGCTCAGAGTTTGGGTTTGGCAGTTGTTGTTCTTGTTGTTGTTGTGATTGTTGTTCGACACTCCTCACTGCAATCTTGTTGTTTTTGTCATTGCTGATGTTGTCGTTACCGTTGTTGTTGTCATTGCTGTCGTCGTTGTTGTTTTTGTTCTCGTTGTCCTCATAAAAAGTTTCGTCAATAGACCCTGTTCCTTTCATCGCACTGCGTCATTTCCTCAAATTAGGGTCGCCTCCCCTCTACGGGTGAAGAGAGAGGCGCGGTTCGGGGAGGAGGTGGACGAAAGGAGTCGTCGTCGTCGTCTGTCGGTGTGTCGTTCTCTGTCCGTCCTTCTATCGTCGTCCGTCCGTCCGTCCTGTCTGTCGTCCTTTTGGGTGCGGTCGGCTGCGGTTCGAGTCTGGCACGTTTTTCCCATTTCGCTCCCGAGGCACGTTTCGCTCCACCGCTCTTTCGCATTGCTTCAATGGACGGTCGGCAAGCGATAGAAAGACAGACAGACAGAAATTCCAGAGCTCAGACATCTACACACAAACAAACACACACAAGGGGACAGACATGGGGACAGACGAAACACAAAGGCACAGAGACACGCAGACACAGGAACGAAGGCACAGACACGAAGTGATAGACACACAGACACTCGCATAACAACTCACACAGACACCGGTGTGTCCTTGGGCTCATGGAGAAAGAGAAGGAGAGAAATTGAATTGGTTTGGGTTGGGTTGAGTTTCTGCCTCAGCCTCCTGTTGACTTTCCTCGAATTCCACACGTTGCTCACCTGCTCTCTTGGTGTTGGTTCTGCTTCTGGTTCTGATAATTTCTCAACTCCACCTTCTACTGGATTCCAGTGCTTCTTGTTTCTCGGAATTTGTCTATCCACAAACTTCTTTCGCTCTAAACTTCTTCTCTCTAAAAAAAAAACGTATTTTCCCTCCAACCTTCTTCTCCCTCTAACCTTCTTCTCCCTTTAAGATTCTTCTTCCTTAACCTTCTTCTTCTTCAACCTTCTCCTCCTCCAACTAAAACTCAACTTCAACTTCTTCTTTTCCTTCATCACCTCTCGTAACTTTGTGTTTTCTCTGCTTGTAGACCAAAGTTCTTCGTTGCTTCCTCAACTCGACGTCTTTCGAACGTTATTCCAGGTATCCAGGAATACCTTATTGTTCTTGTCTCCTTCTTCTCATACCTTCTCCTTCGATCTAGCTCACACTCAACTTCACTCAATCGTTCTTTATAGAACTCAATCGTTCTTCATCGAACCCCGTGAACTCGATCTCGTTTACGAATTAATGCATGATCTGAAACTGAATCTGAAGCTGAATTTGACCACAAGATCCAAACGATCCTACTTCAATCGGTTTTCCTTCTCTGGTCCTCTAGCCTTTCCTTTCCTTCACTTCCTTCATTTCATTTGCTTCTCCAATCACTCTCCATCTTTTTTCCATCCTTCGCCTTCTTCCATCCCTTCTCCAACCCTTCTTCTATCGTTCTCCTTCCTTCCTCCCAACGAAATATATTTTATTTTTTGTTATCGTTAACCGCGTCACGAACAACGTGGGTTGCAGGATTTCCAGGAAGGATTCGGATTCGCACTTAAAATTCAACTCAACGCCCGTCAAAGAGAGAGTGAGAGAGCGAAAAACCGCAAAAGTTGTGAAGGACGAAGGGTTGGTGGGGTGGGGATGGAGAGAGAGAGAGAGAGGGGGGAGAGTAAAACCATTGTGTGAGAAGGGGGAGGAGGGCGTGTCACACGCCCACTCCAACTGCTTCAATCCCCATCCCAAGCTCACACGTGTCCGCCCTTCGCTTCCGTGGCCCGAGGCCAGGACGACGACGACGAGGATTCGCCCTGCCACGCCCCCCGCCTCAACAAGAGAGAGAGGGAGGGCGTTATTGATTTTCCCGCATTCTGCCGCATCCCCCCATCCATCAGTTTTTTTTTGTTTTAATGCAGGACTCGTGCGAACAGCGGCGAATATCGTTCGTCTCGTTCTCTCTCTCTCTCACTCTCTCGCTCAAACAGACGAAGGCAGCCGGCCGGGTGTCGAAAGTCCTTGAGCGTCTGACTGTGTGTATAGACGAGGATGTTGTTGTAGTGGTTGTTGTTGTAGTAATTGTTGTTGTTGTAGTAATTGTTGTTGTAGTGATTGTTGTTATACTTATTGTTGTTGTTCATTGCGTGCCTTCTCATAAAATTACAAGAACAAAAACAACAAGAACTCAACACTTGCACTCGAAGAATCTTTTATTTCGAAATTACGTCCTTTTTGTTTTTTATTTCGCTCAGCTGGTGTTAGTGTGGTCGAGTGCTTGTGTGTGTGTGTCTGTTTGTGTATATTTGTTTGTGTTTTGTATTTCTGTGCTTTATTTTGATTTTTTTTACAATTTTTTATTTATTTCTTCTTCACTATTTTCATTCTATATTTTTTTGGTTTTCGTTCGCTATATTTATATTTTGTTCTTTATTTTTACATTTTATTCTTTATTTGAGTTTTTTGTTCTATTTTGTTTTCTGTACTCTATTTTTATTTATTTATTTGTATTCATACTTTTTGTTCTTTATTTATACTTTTTGTTCTTTATTTATACTTTTTGTTCTTTATTTATACTTTTTGTTCTTTGTTTTTTCTGTTGTTGGCTTTTCTTTCTTTCATTGTTTTTTTTTCTTTCTTTTGTTTGATTTTCTTCCTACGATTTTTTCTTTTCAAATTTATCTTTTCTTTTGTCGTTGTTTGTTTTGACGCTGCACAGTGAGGCAAACAAACAAAAGGCAACAACAACAACAACAACAACAACAACTGCAAAAACAACCACAACGAAAGCATCGTCATTATCAAGAGGAAAATTGTATGGGTTACAACAACAAGAACCACCGAAGTCCTTAATGATTCTTTTTCTCTAATTCCCTTCATCTCTTCAGAGTATTGTTGATATTGTTGGTATTTTATTGTTTTTAGTATTATTGTTGTTTTGTGATGTTATTCCTTCTTTTATTTTGATTCGTCGGCGCTTTTCTTTTGAAATTATTGTAGTTTTTTTTTTGCTTTAGAGCTCTCCTTTCCTTTTTGATTCCTTTCTCTCCTTTTTTCCCCTCCTTTTTCGCTCCTTTTTTTCCCTCCCTTTTCTCTCTTTCATCACTAACGGGATTTTTTTTCATTATTTTTAGTTTTTGTTTTCATTATTTTTAGGCTTCTTCAATTCTCCTACTTTCTCCTACCTTTCCTTTTCAGTTTCCTACTTTTTCTCTGTCTGATTTTCATTCTCCTACTTTTTTTCACAATCTCATGTCTCATTCTTTTGGCGTTCCTATATCATTTTCATTGCTCAGTTTTTCTCTATGTCAGTCTGTCTTTCACTCTCTGTCTCTATTTTCCTAGCTCTTCTTTCCCAGTGACGCCTTTTGCCTTCGGCACCTCTGTCTCGCTCTTCGACGTCCTTGTCGACTGCAGATCAGGACGTATCTAAGGACCAACAAGAACTAAAGAACAACAACTAGAGTAAAAAATGAATACCAACAACAACGAAATACAAACAAACAAAAACAACAAAAAATAATGAAACAAAAAACAACGTCAAAAAAACCAACAACAACCTCTATAACAACTACTCTTCTTCATATCCTAGTTCATTCTTCTCTCTCCTATTTCTTGTTGCCTTCTCTCTTCCTCCACTACTCCATCTCTCTATCTCCCTCTCTATCCTGTCTCTATCTCCCTCTCTCTCTCCCCCTCCTCCATCTCTGTCTCTCAACAACAACTGACACGAAAAGTTTGGCCCAACTTTTCGCCAAGTCGCGTCCTCGTCCTCGACGTGTTCCAATTCGCGATTCACCCCTTTTCCCACTGTCTGCCTGCGGGCATCATTCAACACCCTGTGCACCAGCCTTGCTTCCGTTTCCTCCCACTCTCTCTCTCTCCCCATCCCTCTTCCTCTCCTCCCCTTTCACTCATCACGAAGGCATTTTTATTCGTCTGCTGCGCTTCAACGTCTGCCGTCGTCGCTGTCTTCCGGCCGGATGGGTCGAAGGACGAGTGGAGGAAGGATGAACGTCGACAGGCCTTGAGAGGATTCTCGAACAGCTCTGTCGCTGTCTCATTTCCTCTTCTACCCACACTCTATCTCTCTCCCACTCATCCTCTCTTTCACTCTCCCTCTCTTTCACTCTCCCTCTCTCTGTTTATCCTTCTTCTCTTCACTCGTCAAAGTTGTGCTCGACGTTCGTTTCAACTTTTCAGAAATTCTCTCGAGACGAGTCTCGAAATTTGCTGCCTTCACCTTCTCCCTCTCTTTCTCTCTGTGTGTGTGTGCTCTGGGAAGCCATAGTCTGTCCTCTTCTTCCATCTCACTTTCTTCCTCTGTGGGTCTTCCATCCTTCCTCTTGCCTTCCTCGGTTTGCGCTATTCGGGCGTAATTAGGTCACTCCAAATTGATTAGACGATGTCCTCTTCCACTACGTCCCCTCTCTCTCTCACCCTCCCTCTTCATCCCTCTCCATGGCGACCTCTGTTTCTGCTTCTTCGGATCCTGTTCAATTGAATTTTCTCTCTCTCTCTCTTGCTTCCTTCTCGTTCCCTCACCATATTTCGGATACCATCATGGTCTAGTTTTCTTCCTCTTCTGTTCGTTTTGTTGTTCTCTCGTGTTGTTGTTGTTTTTGTGACTCTTGTTATTGTTTTAGTTTTTTTTGTTCTTGTTTTTCACTCCTTCATCGCATCGCATGCTGGAGCGAAGGATTTTTAATTGGTTTTCGAATTGTTCGCAGTCGCCTCCGTCGTCTCCGTTTCTGCCATCGTCGTCGTCGTTGTTGCTTCTATTGCTTCTTCTTTTTCCTCCTCTTCCCACCCATGGTTCCCCGAGACAAATTAGAAAGGGATGGAGCATCGAGGTCTTGTGGTCCACAGAAGTCTCTTTTAAGAAATTCAAGTACGATACAAGGTTTCCCAGAGGCCAATTGAAAGGTTTAAAAGTCCTCCAATTGACCCGCAACCCAAAAATCTTCTTGACCACGCCCTCTCAGCCTCCTTCATTGTTGTATTTTTAATCTTGTACATTTTTGTTCATATCTGAAATATATAAATTTTTTGCATATAAATTTCCAACAGTGGTCGAATCCTCTTGATGCATTTCTCTCACTCTCTCTCTCTCTCTGATTATCTCTCTCTTTTCACCCTTGTCTCAATCTCTCTCTCTACCTCTCACCCTCTGTCCATTCTGATTATGCGACGCCAACAGATTTCCATTTGCATGGTTTTCGTAATTTTTCGCTGTCATCGACATGATTTTAATTCTTCTCGGGTGCGAAAAACTACTTTAATCCCATTTCTCCAGCTTCCTTTTTCGCACTCCCTTCCTTTTATTCACTCTCTTTCTTTGTCGCACACTGCCTGCTTCATTTTCACTCTCTCTCTCTCTCTCTCTTCCTCTCTCTCTCTCACTCTCCTTGTCGCGTTGCCTTCCTCGCCTTCCTGTGTATAATTTATGCAAATGTCAGTCGTTTCCCCGGCGTCTTCGCGTCCCCTGCCGAAGAGTCTCGAGTTGCGTCGAGGAAGCAAAATTCTTCGACGGCGAAAGTGTAAAATAAATTTGCCATGCCACGCCCCCGAATCCACCGCCCCCCCCTCGAGCGCCGAGGGAAATATTCAAATGAGTCCCGTCGCTTGAGTCGCCTCAGCCCGTGGTTGTTGTGGGCGTGGCAGGAGGCGAGAGGCTGGAGTTCCTCTCGAGTATCGATTGTGTCGCAGAAAACGAAACTTCGTCGTGGATAACTTTGACCCCCGGAGGCAAGGGAGGGGAGGGGGCGGTGACAGGACGACTGGGCGTGTCTTCGCCTAATGAGTTCGGGTCGCAAACTTTTTCGACACGACTTGACTTCATTTCACTCGGCTTCCTCTCATCGTCTTCTCTTCGTCGTGTCCTCGACTTCTCTTCGTCGTCTCCTCGACTTCTATTCGTCTTTCTCTCTTCGATTCTCGCCATTTCCGTGGCCCCCGGAGGTTTCCTCAATTTCCATAGAATTTTTCTCGATTTCTATCCCGAGTACTCAAAGTTCCAACATTTACATCGGGTTATTTTGGATTCCGATCCTGCTTCCTGTTGGACTCTATTTATTTTGACTCCTCGTCTTTTGGAGTCTTCTCGATAATTGGATCTCCTCAATAGTGGACCCGACTTAAGAACTTTGTTCTTACCAAATAATTATTATTATTAAGATTTTAATTTCAGACTTATGATTTTATTTGATTTATTAGACTTATGATTTTTTTTTCGAGTTATTGGACTCTGATATAAAAGATTTCAATAACTGGACACTCAAATCATCTTCCAGATCTCCTTGGTTTGAATCATTTTTGAGTTGAAAAGTTTCCTTCTTAATAATTGAGACTCTTCAAATCGGATTGGAAGAACTATTGAATTGAGAAATTATTGAACTTGAAAATGTTTCTCAAGATCTGATTATCAATTAGGGGCCAAAAAATAATATAAATAAGTATATAAGAGAAAGGCTAATCCCGATGGATTTGCTTGGTAAACCCCGATAATGATATCGAATAAATATTTATCGTTGATAAGAAAAAAATATCCTCCCGACAAAAATCCTCGGACAGAAATAACCTCCGAAAGTCCTCATGAGGACGAAAGAAATAAATTCAGGGATGAGATGGGGCGAAAAATAATCACCGAAAGAACTTCCTGGTTACCATTGTTGTTGTTTTTGTTGTTCAAGGTGGCGATTTTCTCGACGACCAGCCGGCTTGAGCTCTTTGTAATTCGAGTCTCGTGCGGAACATAAGCCTCAAATTCCTCCTACTTCATCCTCCTTCACATGCGGACTCCATATGAAGCGTAAAAAATACTCGATTTAATAGCTGTAAATCGGCGAATTTTTCTTTGGAATTCAATATCCTTGGCATCGTTAGTTGCGACTCATTACGTCCGTCACTTGGACTCAATGACTTGGATCTTGTCCATGTCTCTTGTCTCTTGTGTCTGTCCAAGCAACCTGTCGGCAGGTTGTTCGATGTTAAGGCTATAATTTTACAAGTCAACTGTTTTTGTTGTTAATTTTTTTTTTGCTATAGTTCTTGTTCTTGTTGTTTGTTTCGTTATTGTTTTTTTTTTGTTGTTCTTCTTCTTGTTATTGTCATGTCTCTTTCCCTCGTCCGATCGAAGGAGGTTCGTGTTAACGTCACTTCTTGTAAACTTCAGACGTCCATCGGTTTTTTCCAACCGACAACCTCTTCATCCCTCTCATTACTATGATCTCTTTTGTCCGTCTCTTTTTCTCCCTACCTTCCTCTTTCTCTCCCTTCCTCTCTTTCTCTCCCTTCTTCTCTTTCTCTCACTTTGTTTACTTCACCGTTTCCTGCTCTTGTTGTTTAAACTTATCGACAACTTCTTTGTTGTTTGCCGATAGTTGTTGCTCCTGTTGTTGTTGTTACTTTTGTTGTTGTTACCTTCTTTATTGTTGTTGTTGTTATTGTTGTCATGCCATATCCTCAACTCCTGTAGGGCTTCCGTCGGGCTCGTGCAGCACTCATCAATACTTGACTCCAACTTCCGTTTCTTTTATTTCGCCTCCACGTCTTTCTCTTTTTCTATGAATCCCTCCGCAACTTCGTCATGGCTCCAGCTCCCTTTATCATCGTCTTCCGACCCACGTTTACTTCTCCATCTTCTTCTCTTCCTTTTCCTGCTTCTTCACCTTTTCCTCCACGACCTACTTCTCTCTCTGAGCCTCCCACTCGTCCTGTAAATAATTAAATTCGTCTGACAGGACAACGAGCGGCATGTGTCCATCGGGAGGAGGTGGAGAAGGGCAGGGAGGGGGCGTGGCAGGCAGACGGTGGAGCAGCTGAGGGTGGAGCAGGCAACAACAAAAAGTCGTCATTCATTTTGTCACATGTTCGAAATCTCAAAGGAGACTGCGACAACAGAAGCGTGTCAGCGGGAGTCGAACGATTTCCGACGTTGTTTCGCCCTCCCTCTTCATCTTCTTTTCCTTTCGTTCTTCCTCTTCTACTACTTCTTCTTCCGACTTTCCATTTCTCCTACTTCTTCTTCTCTCCTCTTCTTCTTTCCGCCTTCCTCTGAAAGTCTCTCGAAACCCTCAGCGAGTTTCCTCCTTATTTATTTACAACACTCAACAACAGTCGTCGTTTCTCTCTTTCTCGTTTTCTCTTCATTCATTCCTTCTATCTGTCGATCCTTTCGATTGTTCCTCTTTACGATGTTTTTGTTTTGTCTCCCTCGCACGATGTTTCTTCGTTATTTTCTTCCTTCCTTCCTTCCTTCCTGTTTGACCTGGTCGAATCCGATCAATTCGTCCTTGGAACCTTTGTTTTGTAGTGGAAGAAGCTGAAATATTGTCATCCTACTCTCTTCTCTTCCTCTTCACCTCTTCTTCTACACCTCCTCTCCTCACCATTCGTCCTTCATCGCCTTCGATCGTTATCACATTCATCGTTCAATTCTTTACAAATATATTTTTTCAATAAACTTTTCGATATCAATTCGATATCTTTGCGAGTAATAATTGTTTTCGGCATTGTTCCAAAGTCCATCGAATTGGGGGCGATGAGGGCGTCAAAGTTGGAGATTTTTTCACGATAGTCGACAATATTTTTTTGCTACCAGAAAATGAGACAAAACGTTATCGTCTCGTGTTGAAGGTCGTCGTCGAAACCTGACGAAAGTTTCTCGGTCTTCTTTGGTTCTTATCGAGAAGGAGGAAGAGCGATTGTGATAAGGATGTTGTTTTTGTAGTATTGTTGTATTATTATTATTTTTTTTTTGTTATTTTTTTTATTATTTTTTTGTTATTATTTTTTAGGTATCATTTTTGTCGAAAGTCCAAGGGTCGCTTTGTCAATAAAAATAATAACAACAATTTCAAAATTTCTACCGAATTTCATCGTCTCGTGCTCTAATTTTATACTATTCTGTTAATATTCCTAATGTTTCATATGAATTTGCTGTCATTTGTGTTTTTATTTTTAATTATTGTTGATGTCGTCACCACAATTGATGTTGCCAGCATTATTATTAGTTATTTTATTGTTGTTGTTTGTGTCTTGTTGCAGATAACACTCGATTTAGTTATCTTAAGCGGATGCTAATACAATTGATATTGAAATATTCTACATACGATTTATATATTTTGCATATTTTATTCCATTTTCCTCTCTTTTTTCCCAGTCTCTTTCTCTTTTGTCGATATCTCTCGCTCTGTCTTTCTGCCTCTCTCACTCGTTCTGACCATCGTTATTCTTCAATTTGGTTTTGTGCTTTTGCTAAACAACTTCCAGCGATAGCAACAAAAACAACAGTAGCAGAAACAACATCAATAACAAGAACACCAGCAAAAGGATGATAACAACAAAAACAACAACAACAACAATGATGATGACGACGACAAGAACAACATCAGCAAAAACAAAAATAACAACAATAATTCAGCTACTACAACAATAATTCAGCTACTACAACAATAATTGAGCTACTACAACAATAATTGAGCTACTACTACTATTTTAATTTTGTTTTTGCTGCTGCTGCTAATGCTATTGTTGTTGTTGTTGTTATTGTTGTTGTTATTGCTGTCGCTGTTGCAGTCGCCGCTATCGACGGCAACAATCTTTCGCGAAATCCGTTTCGTTCGATCCGGCAACATGTGGCCGACCGTGGCAGCAATTCGTGCCGGTGTTGCTCCTTCTTGTTGTTGTTGTTGTTGTTGCTACTGTTGTTGTTGTTGCTACTGTTGTTGTTGTTATTGCTACTGTTGTTGTTGTTGTTGCTACTGTTGTTGTTATTGTTATTGCTACTACTACTGCTATCTCAACGACTACTGTTCGCCTCGCCTCTTGATCCAGGTCCAGCAACGATCGACGTCGACTCTGACGATAACGACGACTGCGGCACACGCATTCTCTTGTGTTGTTGTAGGAGTTGTTGTTGTTATTGTCTACCACCAACCATCGTCCACTCTCAACACCGACAATCATGATCGTCGTCATCGTTGTCTTATTATATACATCTTGACCAATATAAAATCCACTTTAGATAAATCGTCTAGCAATTGCTGATAACTCTAAAATTCGGCTTAAGTTGTTCTTGTTTAAGTTGTTGTTGTTATTATTGTTATTGTTTTTATTGTTGTTCTTGTTGTTGATCCTATTTATGTTATTTTTGTTGTTCTATACAATAAGGCAGTCAGTAGCAAAAATATTAAAACAATGGGTTTTATCGTTTAGAAATAATACTTTGTAAAGAGGAAGTCGAGGCTGGATGTGAAAACGCATTAATAATCTTAATGAAAGTTAATTGTTCACTTTAAAGATGGAGTTTATATAGAGATTAATATTAATTTTTATTATAAGGATGAAAATTATAGATAAATTTAATGTTAATTGTTCGAGGCACGAACAATTTTATTACAACGATTTTCGGTTGATAGAATACAAAAAATCGTTCAAAACTAGGTGTTATTTCAATTAATCAAATTCATATTGAAATAAAATCCATTCATGAATGTAGATTCATAAACTTTCATATATTTTCATATTTCATGAAATTTTTATATCAAAGTCGAATCGATTTTTAGTTTTTTATTTTATTCGAGTTAAGAAAGTAATTTTCCTTCTTTTTGCATAGTCTTTAAAATTTTCTCCCAACGAGAGACTCATTTGGAATATCTTTTGCATCACCAAATTTTCGTTGTTTGTGTTTTCCTACCCAAGACTTCTTCTTCTATGTCTCCCTCCTTAGTCTGTGTCTAGTTGCATCCTGCTGCTCGCTTCTATTCCACTCCACTCCATCCATACATCCATTCGTTACTATCGTGCGATCCCCATCTGGGCCGCCTTCGACTACTTGTTCGGGTGCCACCGACCGAGGCCAGACATCGCCGCCGACACGGACACAGTCAACATCACCTCGTTTCGTCCTCTCCTCGTCTCGTTCTCTCTTTCCTCCAACTGGACTCCGTCTCAGTGGCCAACGACGGCCTCGAACCCGATCCCGATGCCCGGCACCAACGGACTCTCATTTTGCACGCTTTCCCCTGGCCTTTTGTTTTATAATCAGAATTAATGATTGAAATTATCTAGGAGCCGAAGTCGAAGTCGCCGGTTGCCCCCCGAATCCCCGACCGACCGACCGACTTCTGGCCCGAGGACGGCCTGCGTTGGCCGGCACACGAACCACTACGAAGACGAGGACGATGATGATGATGATGAGGAGGACGGCGAAGACGAGGTCCGTGAGTCGACCGCGGCGCGACTACTTAACTAAAGTAGGCTGTTGGCAGCCGTCGTCCTCGTCGTCTCCACCCCGCCCCGCCTCTTTCCAACTCCATCCCCCACCTCTTCGCCGCCACTGTGGACTGGGCTGTGGCTCTGACTCTCGTTGTTCTGGCCACGGCCATGACTGCAGTTGGCACAAAAAGCAGCTACCAATTTTATGTCTTAAATTGCTTGATATTAAATAGAAAATTCATCTTTGCTGCACTTCCTTGTTGCGACTGCAGTTGAACGAGATGGGGTGGGGTCGGGTGGAATGAATAGAAGAGAAGGGGGGGAAGAAGAGAAGAAGACAACAAGAAGATGTAGCGGAAATGGTGGAGAGGGAAGGGAGAGAGCGAAAGAAGTTGTGGAAGTGGAATCGAGTGGTCGAAATGGAATCCTCGTTGGCTACTTTGGCTGCAAGGGTTTTTCTTTCTCAACCTCTTCCCTCTCTCTCCTTCACTCTCTCCTTCCTTCCTTCTTTCTCTCTTCATCCCTCTCCCTCCCTCCTACCCTCTCTCCTTGCTCCTTTAATCTTCGCCTTGGAAATCTTTCTTCATTTGCTTCTTATTCCTTTTTGCTATAATGTTGGTGGAAATAGTACTTGTTATGGTTTTTGTTATTGTCATTGTTGATGTTGTTGTTATGGTCATAGTCATTGTTGTTGTTGCTCTTGTCATTGTTGTTGTTATGGTCATAGTTGTTGTTGTTGTAGTAGTTGTTTTTGCTACTGTTACTCCTAGAAACGGAACGCGTGTGCAATAATACTAATTACACGTTGGCCCAATGAAATTGTTAAACGCCAAGTGGTAAATGAGGAAGCATTACCAAGAGAAGGCACCAACCAAACCACACATCCATCACATGGACTATCGTCGTCCTCAACAACAATAACAACAAGAACAAGAACAACCAGTAGAAGGCTCGTCGTCAACATGACCCGAGGATGTGATAATAATCATAATAATAACGATAACGATTCTTGAGCAGTCGACTTTTACGACTTTTGGTCAAGATGTTGTTTAGCATCAGTTGTTTTTGTTATTGTTGCTAATATTGTTGTTGTTTTTATTGTTGTTGTTGCTGTTGTTATTGTTGATTATTGCTGTTGTTGTTGTGGTCGCTCCTGCTGTTATTGCTGCTTCTGTTATTACTCTAGCTGGCTTCTGATGTGGATCACTCAGCCGTCAGCCTAGGGTTAAATCATTTCCAAGACATCGCTCGCCATCCCAATCCAGATTGGCGATCACATGGCCGTCGTCGTCGTCGTCGTGGTGTCCGATCGGAGGTGGATCCGAGGAGGAGTCAAACAGGGTCTACTTCCAATTAGAATTGAATTAGAAATCGCATGCCGCGTCATCTGGATTGGAGGAGAGAAAAAAAAAGACGAAAAGAAACCTGTTGCTACTTGGAAATATTGTTGTAATTGTGTTGGTTGTTGTTGTTTTTTTAATGGTAGACATTGTTGTTATTGTAATGGTAGACATTGTTAATCATTATTGTTGTTGTTGTAATAGTATTCACCTCTCCATATGTTGATTGCAGATGTTTGCATTCTTTCTCTCTCTCTCAAGCAATTAAAGTTAATTCAAATCTCGATTGCTTTTCGTCGAGATGGGATTGAAAAGTTGTTAATTGTTCTCGATGGGATTATTATTATTCTCGTTGTTGTTGTTGTTTTTATCATTTTTATTTTTGTTTTTATCATTCTGTGTTCTTGCTGTATTTATTCTTGTTTTTGTATCTCTCAAACTCTTTCCATCGATCGATCATCAGATATGTGTTGATTGATAATGGTAACGATGGGGAAAATGAAGTTATAGTTCTTGAAGAATTATCACCGGGGAAAATATAACGATCGATCGTTGTTGTTGCTGTCGCGAGACTCGAATATTTAAATGTGCATTCCTTTTAGCTCAAGAAAACGTTTTAAATCGACGTTAAAAAAACGTTTAAGTCGAATCATGGAATGAGGCTTGAATGTATAATTTATAATTGATTATTAAATCTAATTAAAAGATATGCATGGTCTTTATGGTGTTTGTATTGCATCTTCTATATATTATTAAAGAATTACAATTATGTGGAATTAAAAACAACTTTTAAATATATGAAAAATATGCAAATTCTTTCTCAGAGTCTCTGTCTCTCTCTATCTCTGTTTCACTACCTCCCTCCCTCCCTCTCCCTCTCCTTCTCCCTCTCCTTCTCCCTCTCCTTCTCCCTCTCTATCTCGTTCTTTACCTTCCTTCTCATCAACTCGGATGGATGGATCGTAAAATCGAAGTGATCAAAATTGATTCCCATGATCGAGTGTCGATTATGATGACTCCAACCGGAGGTGGCCACGCCCCTTCTGCGACATCCCCTTCTTCCTCCCCCTCTGCAACACCCCCGTCTTCCTCACCCCCTGCCAAACCCCCTTCTGCCTCCGCCTCGTTCCCCTCCACCTCTTTTCGCATCTCACTCAAGGCGAAACTGTCGGCAACATTGTATCGAGGCGATTAAATTGATTACCGTCAACCGGTGACACCAGCGACGACGGCGACAGCGTTGACGATAACGATGGCGAAAACGAAGACGAGGGCGACAACGTTGACGGCGTCAATGATGATGACGACAATGTTGTCGACGCCAATGATGATGACGACAATGTTGTCGACGCCAATGATGATGACGACAATGTTGTCGACGCCAATGATGATGACGACAATGTTGTCGACGCCAATGATGATGACGACAAAGTTGTCGACGCCAATGATGATGACGACAATGTTGTCGACGCCAATGATGATGACGACAATGTTGTCGACGCCAATGATGTTGACGACAACGCCATCGTCTCGTGTTTCGTCGACAGTTGTCGGGGGAAGCAGGAGGAGGAGGAGAACAAGAGTGATGAGAAGGAAGCGGAGAAACAGAGGGATGAGAAGGAAGAGGAGCATGTGAATGAGGAGGAGACGAAGGAGGAGAGCGAGCAGAAACTTCGGCCTCATTTGCGATAACTCGCGAAAGGCCGCCACTTGAGCCGGAAGTCTTCGCCCAACCCGTCGCCCCTCCCTCCTTCTGCCAACCTCCCACCAATCAACCGACCAACCAACCGACCGTCCTCACATCCATTTGTCCATCGGTTTCTGTTTGTCCATCGATCGCTGTCTGTCCGTTACTCGGTTTATGTCGTCGGCGAGGGTTTGGGGTCGAGGGGTTGTTCGTTGGTTGGCCATCGGTGGCCACGAAGCAGCGATGACGACGAAACCGCGAACTCGGCCATGGAGGGGAAGGTTACGAGTTGTTGTTGTAGTTGTTGTTCTTGTTACTGGTCATTGGTGGTAAATTGTTGTTTTTGATCATTGGTATAAAATTGTTGTTTTTGGTATCCAATTGATGTTGTTGGTTGGACAATTGTTGTTGTTGGTATCCAATTGTTGTTGTTGTTAGTGTACAATTGTAGTTGTTGTTATTGTTGGTCATTGGTGGACAATTTTCGTTGTTGTTGTCGGTGACCAATTGCAGTTGTTGTTGTTGTTCCGGTTGCTTTTGTTCTTCTTCTTGTTGCTGCTGCTGCTGCTGCTACAAATGTTGCCGCTGTCGTTATCGTCGGTGTCGTCGTTGTTGTCGTTTTTATTGGTGTTGTTGCTGCCATTGTCGTTGCCCGCTGATGTTTATCGCCATGACATGCGTTGCATTGCGTCGCGATGGCGGAAAACGATTGCATTTTAAATTCGTTGCGTTGTTGGTTTGTATTATTATTGTTGTTGTCACAAATCCAGTTGTTGTTGTTGTTGTTGTCACAAATCCCGTTGTTGTTGTCACAGTTCACAAGATTTTTGCTGTTGTTGTCGCGAGTTGTTGCCGCATTAGTAGTAGCTACATTGTTGCCAACAACAAATTGTTGTGGTCACTGCAAAATCCTCTGTAAACAACTTATTTATTCATGTCGAAAGCGACAACGTGTCAAATAGAAAGAGGGAGAGAGAGAAAGAGAGTGGAAGAGAGAGGAAGAGAAATAGATTGAAAGGGAGAGAAGAAGATAGATAGATATGGAAAAAGATAAAGAAGAGAGAACGATAGTCTGTGGTGGTGAAGAGGAGAACTTGAGTGAGAATGAGATAAAGAATGGGAGAATTAACGAATGTTAGAAAGAGAGGATTGGAAGAGGAAAGAGAGAAGAAATGATGAAGTAGGCGGAAGAGAGATGAGGAAGAGAGATGATGGAGAGAGAGAAAGAGATAGTCGACGGAAAGAGCAGGAAATGGAATTTGGTTAAATCTGTGCCGAAGCTTGTTTCAATGTGGGGAAATACATAATTAATGATGGTGATGTTTTCCACTGCGGACAGGAGAACCGAAAAACGACAACAATAAGAGCAACAACAATCTTAATAACAACCATAACAACAACAACAATTTTAACAACAATAACAACTTTAACAACGACAACAATTTTAACATTGACAACAATTTTTACAACGACAACAACAAGAGCAACGAAAAGTGGGTTTACAAAAATTTTTATTTTCCCCATTAACGAGGCTCGAAATGTGGTTTTAATTGTGCAAGAATACGAAATTTATTTCCAAACCCGAATGTAAAATTTTAATTTTATATAAAAAAATTTAAATATTTATTTTTTTTTTTTAATTTTTCTTGAAATTTATATGAATCGAAATTTGATTGAATTTGAGTTCTATTATTTATTTTCTTTCTCACTCATTTTTCTCTCAATATCATATCTCACACTCACACTCTGATTTATTTATCTCTTACTCTCTGCTCTCACTCTATTTTCTCTCATTTCTTCTGTTGTTTTTTTTTTTCTAATATTTTAACCACATTTCTTTCTTTGATTCTACCATTCTATCTTCATTTCCATGCAACAAACTTCGCCACGCTTCGAAAGATCTACATCTCCGCTTGCAGCATCATTTGCAACATTGTTATTCAATCTTAAGTTATTCAACCACCAGTTTTTCAACTCCCCACCCTCCCCTTGTCACCAACTCGACCCTCATTATCGGCGCCACACCCCGCCCAATGACGCTTCCCCCCCCCGCCAATCTCCATACGCAGCGAGACGCGAGTCTCTTAATTAACTTAACAATTTCAAAGCAAATCGGCGACAATGTCACCAAGGCGAAACATCGTCAGCAACCACAAGAACAACAACGATTATAAAAACAAAAACTTCAAAAACACCAACAGCAACAAATACAAGAACAATAACAAAAAATACAACTACAACAAATACAACTGCAACAACTAAAAATACAACAACAACAAATTCAAATACAACGCCAACATCATCAACAACAACAACACGAAGATATGAAACTAATTTAATGAAGACGACATTAGTTGCTGCTGGAACAACATCTTTCTTGGTGTTGTTTTTGTTGTTGCTGTTGGCATTGTTGTTGTTATTGGTCTTGGCATTGTTGATGTTATTTTTGTCATCATTATTGTTGTTGTTATTCATTGTTGTTGCTGTTGCTTCTGGCGAACCACGACGACACCAATGACGACAACGACAACGTCTGCGACTCCATTCGACGACGACAGACGTCTGTGATTTTGTCAATTTACTATTCAATGTACGAGTGTGTGTATTCATGGTCGAGGGGGGGGCGTGGCAGATGAGGTGCGTCTCCCGATGTCTCTTGTTCTTCTTCTTCTTCTAGTTTTACTGCTTCTCATCTCCATCGATCGCGTTAATAAGCAACCGCATTCGTCCTCTCTCTCACTCTCTTCTCTTGGCCTCCTCTCTTGGCCTGCGGAGACATCGATAACAACGACAATGATGACGATGATGACGACAACGATGACGATGACAAAAACAACAACGATGCCGACGACGCCAGCTGCTATTGCGACGGCGACGGCGACAGCGACGCCAACATCGACGCCAACATCGAAGGCATCGTCGTCGTCAACAACATCAGAATAATCGACGTCGTTGTTGTCGTTGGTGTCGTCGCCGTCGCCGTTGATGACGCCAACGATTTCCATGGCGTCGGCGACGGTTCCTCTGATTAAAGAATCTTCCGCCGAAGCGACTGCTTCCTCTGGCCTGAGGCAGGAAGATGAACAGGAGAAGGAGGAAGAGGAGCAGGAGATGGAGGAAGAGGAGCGGGAGAAGGAGAATTAGATTCACCTGTTCAAAGTCTGTCTGTCCATCTGTTTGAGGCTACATCGTTTTGTACTCCTGACTCTTCCTCCATCGATCTCTCTGTCTCTTCCTCTGTCTCATCCTCTGTCTCTTCCTCTGTCTCTTCTTCTATCTCATCCTCTGGCTCTTCTTTTTGTCTCTCCCACTGTCTATTCTGCTGTTTATCCTCCAACTGTCACTCCATCTGTCCCTCGATCTGTTCCACGATCTCTTCCTAGATCATTCCCTCAATCCTCGATCTCTTCCTCCATCTCTTCCTCGACTTCTTCCTCCAACTCTTCCTCAACTTCTTCCTTCATCTCTTCCTCCATCTCTTCCTCGACTTCTTCCTTCATCTCTTCCTCCATCTGCTCATCCATGTCCGTCCATCCGTATGTCCGCCTGTCTGTCGTGCCTGCGACATATTATTATCTCCATCGGCGGCATCTCTGGCTCCACCTGCGTGCGCCCTCCCCCTCGCCTCCTCTCCACCCCTCAACCACCGTCCTTTTCATCATCGTCGTTGTCGTCGTCGTGATAACTCGATTCCTCCTCCGGTTATCGGCGATAATTTCGCGACCCCAGGCAGGGCTGACGCCAAGAAGCCAGGGGCGAGGATGAAGGAAGTAGCCCCAGTGGTAGAAGGATGAGGATGATGACGAGCAGGGGGGCGTGGCCTGCTGTGGGCTGAAATCAACTAAATGCACCGCTTTGAGACACGACTTAATGAACGGCGTCAAGGTAAATGCATGCGCCGACGCCGCCGCCACCGCCTCGTGGCCTTCGTCATCGTCGGCCATGGGCCAACGTGAGCCACGATAATGTGTCCCTCGTGGACCCCCGGAACCGAGCACAGGTTCCTCTTTTTCTCCCTCTCTCTCTCTCTCTCTTTTCCCCTTCCTCTTCGTCGCTTCATCTTCCTCGTTCCCTCTTCCGTCCTTCAATCGATCCATTCGTCGAACTAAACAACGATCGGTTCTGGTCCTCGTGGGCTCCTGGAGGCTGTTGTGGCTCGAGCGTCGGCTTCGGTGGAGTCGGTGTGTCTAAGTTGTTGTTGTTGTCGTTGTTCCTCCTCATGTTGTTATTATTCTTGATCCTCATGTTGTTTCTCTTTGTTGTTTTTATCATCCTCTATCCTTGTTTTCTTTTTGTTGCCTTTACCACACCATAATATTAGCGGAAATTTGAATTCTTGGCGCCAAAATCGCTCCCAGCCTTCGTCGGGCATCGTTCGTTGGTCGAGAGTCGGGAGCGTGCCCTCGTCGTGGCCCAAGTGTTGCCGTCCATCGCTTCATTTGCAAGCAAAATTGTTGGCAAACAAATATCTCATCATTATTTTTGTTGTTGTTGTTGCTGCTACTGCCACCGTTGCCGCTTCTGTTTTACTCTTTCAACTTCTCATTTGTCTGTCTCTTGTTCGATTAGTTGTGGTGTTTTTTCTTTTCCTTCTACTGAAGATAATTTTATGACTTTTCTTGAACTTCGAAATAAGTTTTGATCGGTGGAAACGGATATAATATTTTAATATTTTTTTTTTTATTTTAATAATTTTTTTCTGTTTATGATATTTTTTGTTTTAATTTTTGTATACATATTTTTTATTTTGTTTTGTTTATATTTTTTTAATTTATTTGGTTTGCATTTTTTTTTCTTCAGTTTCTTCACTTGCTTTCGCTGGAGGAAAATCTTCCTCATATGTCTCTCATTTTTTCTTGCTGTCCTCCCATCTCCCGATTTTCATCTCCTGACCTCTTCGGTTCTCTTTCTCTCCTCCCCTCATATAATTTCATCGTTCTTGCTCTGGTCTCCTCCCCTCATCGCATCGTTCTTGCTCTCCTCCTCCTCCTCCTCTTCCTCTTCCTCGTCTCTTGCTCTCATCTCGTTTTTCGAGCCTTTTCACGAAGGTGGACAGTTGCAGAATTCAGAAGGCGTCAACGGTCTGAGGTCGACTCTGACGATTGGGCCGGGTCTGTTCGTCTTACCATCTGTCTGTCTTTCTGTCCATTCATCCGTTCGTCCGTCCTCCCATCTGTCCGTCTCTCCATCTGTCCGTCTCTCCATCTGTCGGCCTCCTACAGTGGACCGTGTTGTTTATGATTCTGATTTCGTAAATTATGATTACTTCTGATGTTGGTGATCGCTTTTGTTCACCATGACTGTTGTTGCTGTTTGGTATCCACATTTGTTGTAGATCAAATTCTTGTTTGTTTTGTTTTAGATCAAATTGTTTGTTGTTGTTAGCCACAATTGTTGTCGTTGTCCACTCACGTTGCTGTTGTTTTCGATCTGAAGGCATTCAAATGAAATGTGGTCAAGTGTAAGAGAGCCGCGAGCAACTTTGTCGGCGTCGGTGGCGATGGCGGTGGTGACGACGACGCCGATGGCGGCATCAACTTTGAAGTCGAGCCTCGCTTGGTGTGACACACACACACCAACACAATCACTACCACTCCACCACATTGTTGTGAATTATGAAAGAATTCCAAATGAAATCGAAAATGGAATTTATTGCCATTTGTCACGAGGCGGCCGCGGTCAAGTCGAGTCAACTACGCGAAAATATTCTGTCGAGATTATGGAAATATTGCCGATGGGGGGATGTTGTTGAATGGAAATATCAAGACTCGAAGTTGTCGCTTTTGATTATTATTGGTGGAAAGAAATATTGATTGATTGAATATTTTCTTCGTAATTGTTTTGTGAATACAAATCTCATAAAAGAGATTTCAAGAAGAGATCTAGAGGTCCAAATATTCTAAAGATAATATTTAAATGATTTTTAATGATCGAATTTTGAATAATTGAATTTTAAATTATTATTTTTTTAAAATTTAAATATTGAATTTTTTTATTCAATTTTTATATAATTAATTTTTTATTAATTTTTATACATATTTAATTCTTAATTTATTTTTGAATTTTTCATTCGCTTTTTTCACATTTTATTTGCAAATATTTGTATTTTATTTTCATTTATCTTCCTGCTGATGATTTCTCATCTTCGAGTTCAAGTCTCGACAGCCAAATATTCCCAAATATACTCCTGTCCTGTCTCCCCATTTGTCAACCGCTTAATCGATCTTGCATGCTGCTTCTTCCTCCCTCACTCCTCTCCTCTTCTCTATCTCCCTCCTCCATATCTCTCCTCATCTCGTCTAAATCTCACCTCAGCGTTGCCAACATCCTTTGCTCGCCCTCCCCATGCCCAAAACTCATGCCACGATCGTTCACAAACGAAGAGGAAGAGCGAAAAAGCGCCCAAATAATTAAATCAAAACCTGGGTCCGAAACCAACAGCAGCAGAAGCAAACGACAACAACAAAGGGTGGCAACAACAAAAATTGAAGCAACAACAGTTTAACCAACAACAAAAGTATATACAACAAAAACTATCAACAACAAAATGTCGAGGCAACAACAACACAATTTTCAATTTTCAAAACATCTTTTCGATATTTAATTTTGTCGCTCGCTTCGCCACGTTGCTGCCAATCGTCGTCGCCCTGGCAGCAGCAACATGTGGGGTGTTGTTGTAGTTATTGCTTTTTGTTGTTGTAGCTGCTGGCCTGGGCGATCGGTCGACTGTTGCTGCTGTTGATGCCAGCGGCGGCGGCGGTCCGACTGTCAAATGAGCAATTAATAAGCAACGCAAGCGTGAATATTTATTTTCGCCAGTAGCAACAACGACAAGCAGTAGCAACAACAACGACAAGCAGTAGTAGCAACAACAACAATAATAACGACAAGGAGTAGCCAACAACAAAAACTATCCAAAAGTAGCAAACACATTCACAAAATCCCGTATATGAACAGCAACATAATATCATTAGCAACAGTTGCTGCCAACAACGACAGCAACGACAACAACAACAACGACCATCACAACAACGACAACAACAACGACGACGAGTGGTTGATGATGATTTTCGAAAAATCCACCAATTCTATTTCGGTTGCAGTCGCCTCGAGCCCTAAGAACGCAGGCCCCCCAGCTCGTCTCGTTTCCAGCGCCTAAAATTATGCAGTTCTTTCCCCCTCTCTTTGTCGCACACTCTCTCTTCCCCTATCCATCTCTCAATCTCTCTCTCTCTCTTGATAAAGTGACACACGCTCTGGCCCGCAGCCAAAATGGGATGCTCACGACGACCGCCTCCTACAAAGCGACAGATCGACCAAGATAAACCAAGCAATGATTGTCGGTCGAACGGTCGGTTGCATCGGGCAACGTGAAACGTGTGGACGCTTCCGCCCGTGTGGGTCCTGGACAGAAGGGCGAAAGGGGGCGTGGCGAGGTGGGGTGAACTGGGAGACGAATGTGGTGAATAGGGACGGAGGTTGAAAATGGTGAATGACATCGACTGAGGAGGAGAAGGAGAATTTATTCTGTGGAAAAAGTGGACAAAGTGGAGTCTTCGAGATACTGGTTTAAAACTAAATTGTTGCTGGATCTATGGGAGGGGAGTCGATTTTAACCATATAGGTAGAATGATCTTTCGAATCTTGAATATAGAAACACTTTATTTTCATCTATTTTCAAAGCTCCTTTTCGAACTTTAGCTTTCGAAAAATTGTTCACAAACTTTTCTTTCGTTTGTCGAAAAATACAAAATCCATTCAAAATTCTTCAACAGAGTCATGAAGTTGGTTCTTATTGTTGTTGTGGTTATAGGTGTTGTTGTAGTTATTGTTGTTGTGGTTATAGTTGATGTTGTTGTTATAGTTATTGTTGTGGTTATTGTTACAATTGTTGGTTCTGCTGTCTGTCCAATCACTTCTCATTCCATCTGTCCAACCAACTGTTTCTCTATTCTTCCGTCCGTCTGTCTGTCTGTCTGTCCGTTCATCCGTCTGTCCGTCAATTGTCAATGACATAAATATGTTGCCAAAAGGCAACAACGAAAGCATCAAAAAAGCCAACAAAAAAAAAAGAAATCATTGCTGAAGTGAGCTGCAACGTCGAGCGAGACTTGAAGGCTCCTTGAACGAGACTTTTGCGCGATTTTGAATGCATTTCAGTTGCAACGGTCGCTATTGTTGTTAGTGTTGTTGTAATACTGTTAGTTGTCTATGTTGGTATTGTTGTTATTGTAGTGTTTTTATTTTTGTTGTTATTGGTACCGCAATTAACTGCATTTAAGGCCAAATCCACAAGACCCAGCGAACATGGAAAAACCATCAGATAAAAAAGAACCAAAACAGCACAGTAACAACAATATAAATAACAACAACAAAAAACAATAACAACAAAAACAACATCACTATAAACAAAAAAACATACACCAAAAAAAACATACACCAAAAAAAACAACAACAACAAAAGCATCATCAACAATAACAACATGAACTTCATGGCGGGAAACCGAACCGAAGAAAACAATGCAAAATAAAATAAAAATCTTTTTGCTGCGGCGAGGGCTCAACGGAACCGAACAACAACAACAAAAACAATAATAATAACAAAAATATTCACCATTTTTTCGGGGACCACAAGGGGTTGGAGCGAAAGGAAGAAGGGGGCGGTGTGGAGTGAATGGGAGGAGGAGGATGGAGGAAACCTCAAAGTCAAGAAATTCGTTCAAGCGCAGCGCCGCCGTTCGACCGATTTTCCGACCATCAAATGTGGTTCATGGCATTGACTGTGGTACCAACAACCGATGTTGTTAGAGTTGGTGTTCTCGGTGTTGTTTTTGTTGTCTTTGTTTTGTTGTTTTCATTGTCGTTGTTGTCGGTATTGTTGTTGTCAGTGTTGTTGTTATTGTTGCCATTTTGCTGTTACTTTTGCCGGTGCTGCTGGCCTCCGGTTGCCGCGGCTGCGATTGCGCAAAAAAACTCCCTCGCGTCAAGCCGATGAGTGACAGCATAATTGCAGCAACATTTGTTGCTTGTAGAAGTAGTTGTTGTTGGTGGTTATTGTTGTTGTTTCTTTTTTGTTATTTTTACTTTTTTTTTTTCTTGTTCTGGTTTTTTTCTTATTCTTGCGTTTTTTTGTCGTTGTTGCCTTGTTTTTGCTGCCTTTTCCTTTTTGTTATTGCTGCAGTTGGACTGAAAATAGAAAATGCACCGAGAAAAATTCGATGGGTTTCACTAAATGGAATTACAAACAAAAATATTATGGTTTGTATCACTACAAAACATTTAGTTTTTAAAAATATTAAACAAAATAAAAACTTGAATTTCAGTCCACTTAAATTCGTGATTTCAATTTCTACACAGAAAATTCAATAAAATATTAAATAATTAATTTTTTTCTTTTTAAATAATCAAAGACTTAGTTAGTTAGTTACCATCACTTCAAAATTTTAGTTTTCATAAATATTGAATAAAATATTAAAGTTTCAGGCGACATAAATTCGTATAGAAATTACACAAAAATAATTAAAATTTTAAAAAATTAAATATAATTCTTTTAAAATGATCATTACCTTCAAGTCTCAAAATTAATCACCTAAAAACCTCGACTTAATTTCCCCTCTTCAAGCTCACAATCCGTTTCAATGAAGCATATTTTCAGCTTTAATATATCATCATCGAATTCTAAACTAGCATGAACTCCCACATTTACTATTCGTATCTCGTTCGATACATGCACACACACACACTCAAATATTCTCACATACTAATACATAAACACTCAAATATTCTCACATACTAATACATAAACTAATTCACACCGAACCCTTCAATTTGATCAAATCGTCATCATTTACAACGATACAATTTGCCAAATTACACCCTTCAGTTGAGTTGAGCAGCATTCATTCGGCCACGCCCACTTGTTCGCGCCCACACCTCATTGCAACAAATCTCTTTCTCGCTCTCTCTCTCTCTCTCTCCTCCACTCCAACGACGAACCCAAACACATGGGGCCATTTAATTGCGACATGAATAATTTGTGCAGTTGGATTTTTTTGCTTGTTACCGGCATTGTTTTTATAATTACAACAACAACAATAAGTACTACAACAAATACTACAACAACAACAAGCACTCCAACAACAACAACAGCCGAATGCAATTTGTTGTCACTAGTATTTGACTTTTGCATATGGAATTTTTTTTTTCTCTTCACTTCTTTTTTCTTTTTTCCACTTTTTTGTACTCTACTTTATTTTGTTTTTGTTCAATGGACAATTTTGTCGTCTAACTGTCTGTCACGGCAGCTCGTGGTCGAGACCGAGGTTTGAGGTTTGGGACTGGTCTGGTCTGGTCTGTGTCATGGGACCCGAGGTTCCGCGCCCGTTGCCATTGGGCCTTAACGGTTAATTGGCTCTGATTGTTGGGGCGTTCATTCGATGCGATGCGATGGCGGCCGAAGGTTGCGAGACGCTAATTGTCGGTAATCGATCAGCAGTTGTTACATGAAAGATGTAGATTGTAGTTGTTATTTTTTTGTTGTTGTTGTTAACTCTGACAGAAACTTGGACACGAGACTCTTTCGTCGAGAACTTCCCATGGGACAAGAGTTCGCAGCACATGCTGCGGGGAGTTCCCTTGATTGAGTTAATTTAGAAATCACAATGATGACGATCCTCTGGGTTATTGGGTTATTGTTCGAGTCTCGGGGTTATGAATCAGAATAAATTCAGTTTTAATGAACTCCTTTTATGGAGAAGTTAATTTTTTTACTCTTAAACATTCATATGGAACCAATTACAGAATTTTATTTAGGAATTATTTTTCTAGTCTTGATCGATAACTTTTAAAATAATATTAAAAATAAGTTCAAATTCTTCTACTCTAATTATGTTTTAAAGGATAAATTTATTAAATAAACATTTTATTCTCAAATACTTTTAAAATAATAAGTTCAAATACTTCAGTTTCATCTAAATTTGTTTCAAAGGTCTATATAAATTTATTAATTTTTTGAAATCGATCGAAAATTGTTTTGTTATCATAAAATCCTCCTCAAAGACAGATCAAATAGTTTGGAAATAATTGTAATTCTCTCCTTCCATCCTCAATCCCCATAATGTTAACCAGATAATCTATTGATATATACATATATAAATAAAATGCATCAAATCTCGCTCAACTCTAACGACATCTCCCTCTTTCTCTTTCGTTGCAGGTAACGTAATGACATGAATTTATACACTGGGGTTGAAATAAAACCCAATTCGAATCGTCTGCTGCTTCAAATCGAACAGAAGCGTCGACACGTCCTCGCCTAATCCGCCGATGATGGAGCTCTAAATTAATAAAATCCCTCGAGGCGAAACTAGGCCTTGGCTTCGAGTTCAACTTCGTCTTCGACTTCGGCCCCTCGCCGTCGTCTTTCTGATTGTTCGAGCAGGAGGTCGTTAAATTCTCCATCGGGTCTTTTGGTCTTGTTTTTTATTCTTGTGGCCTGCAGCTGCATCAGGTAGAAGAATGCAGTGCTAAGGAAGAGAACCGAACGAACGAACGAACGAAAGCCCCAATATCTCGTAAACTTTTAATAACTCTGACCAACGGGATCCCCTCGTCACCCCCCTCCCAACCATCGTCGTCGCCTGGCCTCGGGGCGGACGCGTAGTAAAAGTTTTACAGCTTTGAAAATAAAATAAATAAAAACAAATTGAGGGAAGAGAAAGAGATGGAGAAAGAAAGAGAAGTGGAAGTGGAGGAAATTTGCACACGTCACGCGTCGCCGGCAGCCACGGCCACGCCCCCCGTTGCCCCCTTCTCCGCCCCCCTCGAGCGGATTGCATATAATTCGATATAAAAGTCAACGGCAACGATGACGACGGCCTCGTTGACTTCGAGTATCGAAATGCGGGCGTCGTAAACCGAAGAGGGGAATCTTCTTCCCCCCATCCCCTCTGCCACGCCCCTTTCATTTGCATTCTTCTCCCCTCCTCCTCCTTCTTCTTCTCCTCCTTCACTCCTCATCCCTTGAATTGCATTTCCTACTTCTCGACTTTAACGACTCTCTCATTAATTTTATTGTTATTCTTATTGTTATTATTGTTAATGCTCCACGTCCACGAAAGAAGAACAGAAGAGAATGGGGAACGAGAGAGAGAGAGAGAGATGGCAACATGGCCAGAAACCAATGGCCAAGAGCAAACATTGTCCGCTCCATGGTTTCGTCCCTTGTTCACGACTCCAGACCTTATTAACAGATTAATTACCACGAATGTTAATGGCTTATGCTTCTCGGAAATTTCAACATCAAATGGTGCCTTTTCGCTCCATCTCACTCCAACTGAATAGCTCTCTCTCTCTCTCTCTCTATCTCTCTCTCTCTGTTGCTCTATCTATCACTCTGTCTAAATATCTATCTGTCTATCCATCAGTTGCTCCCCATGACTACCCATCGTCTGTCTATCCATCTGACTCGTTGCCCATCCGTCTTAATGTCTTCTCTTCCGACTCTATCTGTCTGTATTTCCAATGTTATAATTGGATATATCCATTTCTGTCCCCTCTTTCCCCTCAGTCTCTCAGACCATCTGTCTTTCCATCTTCCCCTACCATCGCTCTTACCATCTTCACCCCGATCTTGCCTCGGTAATAGGTTTATTGCAATTCCAGTCGCCCTCCCCTCTGGCTGAAATTTTCTTCAATTCACACACCCCAAGTCGTCGTCGTCGTCGGCCCGTGGAATATTTAATTAGATTAAGTTATTGTTTTACTGCTTCACTGGAATCCACCTGTGGCTGGCTCCTTCAGACAATCTCATTCTTGCCATCTCCATCAGTCCATCTCCTTCAGTTCGTTTCTTTCCGTCCATCGCTTTCAACTCGTCAACCAAACAATAAAACAACTGTCCATCAACCAAAAACCTTAAAGAATTTGTTCCCATTTGTTTTTCCATGATGTTTTCTCAGAAGCGATCGTATTTTTTTTTTCAGAGTTTAGTTTCAGAGCCTTGGTATTGGGTTAGTAAGGATCAATCATCATTATAATATCATACATAACGAAATGTATGATCCTCCTCCTCAGATCTCTCTCTATACCTAATCAGATTGAAGTAGGTGAGATGAGCAGGAGAAGAGAAAGAAGGAAGATATGGTATAAAGTTGAATTGTTTTACGACATTTTCAGAGCGAATAAAAGTCGCGTCCAATCGCAATTTCCCACCCCGGCTCATTACCTAGATTCGGAAATGCAACAGCAATAACAACAATATCGATGGCGGTGAAAATAAAAGAAAATCTAGAAGGAATAAATAACAAAATAAATTGCTAATAATAGCTAATCGTTGAAGAAAAAACTGCGAACACGACGCAAACGCGCACGATTCAACGCCTTCTGCCTTTTTCCAGTTTAAATCTCATCGGCGTAATAATAAAGAAAATGTTGGAAAATCATGCAGTTGGATAATTGTGCGAGTAAATTTAATTATTGCAGATAATGAGTTGAGTTCGCTCTTTCTAACAACAATTGTAAAATCATTGAAACAAAAATAAAAAAATAGAAAGAATAATAAAATCATTGAAACAAAAATAAAAAAATAGAAAAAATAATAAAATCATTGAAACAAAAATAAAAAAATAGAAAGAATAATAAAATCATAGAAACACCTATAAATGAATAACAAGAAAAATAAAATTATAAAAAGAAAAATAAAATCATAAAAAGAAAAATAAAATTATAAAAAGAAAATTAATAACATGAAAAATAAAATCATAAAAAGAAAAATAAAATCATAAAAAAGAAAAATAAAATTATAAAAAGAAAAATAAAATCTTTAAAAAGACAAATAAAATCATGAAGGGAAAAAAAAAATTGTAAAAAGAAAAATAAATTAATAACAAGAAAAGTAACTTAATAATAAAAAATAATAAATAAATAAAAAATAATAATAAAAAAACTTAATAAACACAGTAACAAAATATTAACAATAATAATAACATAATAACAACAACTAATTAATGCACAAAAGCCGCCAACGCGCCCGATTCTCTTTTGACTTTGTGTCTTCGATTCCGACACGATTGCGATATAATGCGATGTGTAAGTGGTTGGCAACGCCGATCGTTAATTGGCCATGCAAATGAGGAGAGAGGGGAGATGGAGGAAAATCGCCTGGAGGAGAGGAAGCGAAGCGCAGTCGTCAATTAAAGAATTTCCATCTTAGCCGGCGGCAAACGACGACAAGGATGACGACAACGACGACGGCGGAGACGACGATCGCGCCAATTAAACGCCGACAAATTGCGTATCAAAGGCCAGAAGCAGAAGCAACAACAACATCGACAACAACAACATCGACAACAACAACAACAACAACAACAGCAACAACAACATCGCTACGCAGTGGGGCGTCGAATGTTTCATTTGCGCCGAAGCCGACGCCGCCATCGTCTGTCCGATGACGCCGCGTTCTTGTTGTGGTTGTTGGTGTTTTTGTTGTTATTGTTGTTGCTGCTGCTGGTGGTCGCTTCTCTTTGACACTGACATTTTTTGTTGTTGTAGACATTGTTATTCTTGTTGTTGCTGAACGATTTGCAATTCGGCGTTGGCGACAAGCGATGCGACCGAACGACACGATGTCGGCGATCGCGATTTCTTATTGTTGTTGTTGTCATTGTTGTTGTGTTGACACTGTCGTTGTTGTTGTCATCGCTGTTGTTGCCATTGTTTTCCTGGCCCACACAAAAATTTCGATCTCTCTCTCTCTCTCTTTTTCCCTCTTTCTTCCCTCAGTCTGATTAATGTATGATTTATCGATTTATTTATTTTTCATGCATTAACAAGATTTTTCAAGCTTTATCAAGATTTTCCATTTTTTTATCATTCAAGATTTTCCATTTTTTTATTTATTGTTCAAGATTTTCAAATTTTTCATAATGAAAATATTAACTAAATTATTATTGTTGACAGCGCGTGGTCAGCAACAAACAAAAAAGAACCTTGTTGCAATAGCAATAACTTAATTTCAAAATATAACAAGATCAACTTCCTATTTTGATCATATGCTATACAAAATAGTTCACTTTTATAAATCCATCTATTATTAAATAAAAGGTTTGTTGAAATTTTGAAATAATATTTTTATAGATTTATTCGAATTTCGAAATAGAACCAGGTCAACTTCTTCAGAGAGTTCTTTGTCCGATTGATCAGATCAATTGGAAAATAATCACGAGCATTGAGTAAATTGTCAACGAGTGGAACCAGACGAACCCAGACGAATTCTTTGTGTCCCTCCGATTTCGTCTCTCACTCTCTCACCCTCTCGCTCTCTTACTCTCTTTCTCTCTCACCCTATCTCTCTCTCTCTCTCACCCCTCTGCCCACCCGACTGTCAGGAATACGTTGATCAAAAGAACTGAAGCTCAACGATTGCAGTTTGCACTTCGGGTGACGAGCGAGGGAGTTGAAAGCTCTCTGTCACTCTCTCCCTCCCTCTCTCTCACTCACTCTTCATTTGCATTCCTCTCTTTCTCTCATTAATTCTTTCTCTCTCACTCACACTTCATTTTTCACCCTCTCTTTCTCTCTCTCTCTCTGTTTCTGCCACCTTTTCTCTTTCCCTCACATGTCTTCTTGTCAATGTCCAGTCGAAGGTTCCTTTGGCGGGATTTTTGCCTTTGTTGTTGTTGCTGTGGTCATTGTTGTTGTTAGTGGTGCTATTGTTGTTATTGTTTCTATGGTTTTCATATTTTTGTTGTTTTCGTTATTGTTGTTGTTGTTATTGTTGTTGTTGTTGTTATGGTTGTTGTTGAATGTGCAGCACCAGAAAAAGCCAAGAATCAAGAACCGAGTCGCGCTCGCTTTGAAATTGATTGAAGTTGTCAGTTTTGCCGCCTTGTCGGATTGCAAAAATGAAAACAACAAACTGCAATAACAACAAAAAGAGCGAAAAACAACAACAGTAAAAATTACAACAATTCACTTTGACTGCACTCCACCAAAAGCAAAGGCAAACAAAAGACGATGGAAGGGAAAAAATACCAAGTATTTTTTTTCTCCTTCTTCTCCTCCTGTTTTCCCCATTCTTCGTCTCTCTCTCTCTCTCGCTCTCTCTCTCTCTCTTGTACTAATGCATTTACCTTTGCCAACAACAGAAATAAGAGCAAGAACAACAATAGCAACAACAACAACAACAACAACGAAAAAGGCATATCGGCACATTTCTGGCTAAAATATCAAAGCGCGGCATGTGTTTGAGCCATGGATGGATGAAGGGAGTTCGGAGTCGGGGTTCATTGAGGGGGTACTTGTTGTTGTAATTTGATATTTTCACCAAAGTGCCCGAGTTGGGAGGAGGACAAAAAGAACGAGAGGAAAAAACTAAATTCCAAACAGAATTGTTGAGGGTTCAGAATTTCGAGGTGACCATGGAAAAGGTGAAAATTATGATTCGATACTCAAAGTTTTTTGCCTCGTAAAATTTGAAATTTTTTATGATAAAGTATTGAAATTGTTTGTTTTAAAATTGTTAATTTTTTTCAAAATTTTTGAAGAAAAATTAATTTTTTATCTCCAAATTTTGAAATTTTCATTTTTGACTATAAAATTTTACATTTTTTGTTTTAAAATTTTTTGTCTTAAATATTTGAAATGTTGAAAGGCCTTAAAAATATGAAATTTCAGGCCATAAAAAATTTTAATTTTTTTGTCTTAAAAATTTGAAATTATGGATCTTAAAAATTTGAAAAAAAAAATTTTTAATTTTGATTCATAAAAATTTTAAATTTTGTTTTCTTAAAAATTTTAATTTTTTTTAATTTTGAATTTTTCTATGAAATTTTCATTGATTGCTCACGACTCAGGCCGAACCGAACTGAACCCCCCCTTGACCCTTTCGACCTCGCCCTCAACATTGCGTTTCGCCATCCCACGACACAATAATTCACAATCGTCGAACAAAAGCCACACCTCGTTCGCATAGGATGGTGTCCCACGTGTCGTTTGACCCCCGCCTACGACAGAAATATCGGCGATCGGTGATGGGGACAATGGGAGCAACAACAATAATAATGGCAACAGCAACAACAATAGAGACAACAATTACCACAGAGACCACAACAGCAACAACAACAGAGACCAAAACAACATCGATTATAACTCAAAAGTTTTGAGTCAAAACTGCGTCACACGGCGACAAAAGTTTTCCCAAAAATCGACAAAAATAAAATCATTTTCAACTCAACGGAACACGCCACACAAAGCGAGACAGACAGACAGACAGATAGATAGGGAGTGAGAAAAAGAGAGGGGGGAAGAGAGCGGTCGATACAAAAGCACAAAGCGACCTCAAGTCTCCAATGTCCACCAGGGCCTCGGAGTCTGTTGTGTCGCAACGTGTGGGGGACGAATTTACGATCCGCCCCCTCCATCAAACGATCGATCGATCCCACAAAACAATATCGAACGACCCGCGGACCGATCGATTCCCAGTCTCAATCGACCGAACGATCCATTGATCTGTCTGTTGACGATCGATCCATTCATCTGTGCGATCTTCGATCGATCTATCGTTGGGTTTGGGATTCGAATTCATTCATTTATTAGTTGGCGGATCGGTGGCCATTGTCCAAGTCGAGTTCGCAGCTCATCTGACCAAAAGCGAATGGAAATCAGGAAATTTGTCGCATCATATTTTCTTTCGCTCCCTTTCAATCCCTCTCTTTTCCGATCTCTTTCGTCTCGTTAGATTCGTGGGTCGATTTGAATTTGTATCATTTTCATTATCTCCCACGTTCCCTCCTCCATCTGTCTCTGTTGTTTGTTTGTCTGTCTCCATTTTCTGCCTGTCTTTCGGTCCGTCTCTTGGTTCATTTGTCCATCTGTTTCTGTTTCTCCACTGTCGTTTGTCTCTCCGTCCGCACGTCTGTCTGTCGTTCCGCCCGAAGACATTTTTATTGATAGCGGCTCGCGTTACGACCGAGGTCCAAAAATTAACGCAAATTAGTGCCATTAGACATCGTAGTCTACATAGTAGACGGGGGTTTCTGTTGGTTGAGTTCCATTCGTGTGTGATTTATTCCAAAACCACATCCCCTCCACCCCCCCTCTTGGCCCACAATAACCCCAGTGAGCGGGGCGATCGATGGCGGTGGCGAACTCGATCTCGATTCGGGCCCCACGTGCGAATCGATCGACAATCGCCGATGGGGGATCATCATCGACAACAACAATAAAATATATAACAACAAAAAGATAAAATACAACAACAATGAGAAAAATTCAAGAACAAAGAAAAATACAAAAAACAAAAAGTCCAACAACAAAAAAGTACAATAACAACAATACTACAACGATAACAAAACAAAACAACATCTGCAACAACATCTTAGCCGTTGACCTCGCAGTCGGCAGCTCAGACAAGCTGTCTAGCGATGTGTGATAATTTATGAGTAAGACAGATGGAAAGACCGGGAGATACATACGGATGGACAGACAGACAGACAGACAGACGAATGGATAGATAAACAGACAGACGGAGAGTGAAAGAAATGAAGAAGCAGAAAAACAGACAGATGGACAGACAAACAGATGGACGGACAGAAGGACAGACAGGCGGATATGGACACCGATCTAATGCGTTGCTGATGAATGTGATGATGACGATGAGGTGCTAATGAGTATCGTGGAGGTGATAATGATGAAGATAGAGGAAATGATGATGTTGGGGGTTATAATGAGGATGATAGAGGTGAAATAATGATGATGGAGGTTACAATGATGATGATGGAGTTTATAATGAGGATGGCGCATATGGTAATGATGATTAAAGAGGTTTTTAATGTTGATCTTGGGGGCTATAATAACGATCTTGGGGGTTATAATGATGATCTTGGGAGTTATAATGATGATGGAGATTATAATAATATCCAATAAAATAATAAAAAAGTGATAATGAAGTTGATGATGTTGTCTATAATGGATGATGATGTTATGATGATGGTGGCTATGATGATGTCTAAGATAACGATATCTGTGATTATGTTTATTATGATCATGTTGATTATGATGATGAATGTTGAAGATTCCACCGATGACCAAGTTTCCCACAAAACCAATGATGTTGATGGATGATACTGATAATGGTGATGAGAAAAATTTTTAAATTATCTCTGGAATTTCGATGATGATAATGATGGCAGTTGTTGTTGTTTAATTACCTGTGATTTAATTGCGCCTATAATTATCGTGGTAATTACAATGGTCAAACTAATTATGATTGATTTTCATTTATGATAATGGAGTTTGTGTTATAATCATATACTTATGTGATGATGATGATAATGTTATTGATGATGATAATGTGATATATTACGATATTACTATGATGATAATATTGATCCTCATGAAGGAACAAATTACAAAGATGACGACGATGATCGTTGATGCTGGTGGTGATGATTAAGTTGTTGTTGTTTTTACTGCTATCGTTATTGTTGTTTCCTTCTTCTATAGTTGTTGTTGTTTGCCAGCATCTTGAACAACAACAACAACGATCACAACTAAGAAAAACCCATCGTCAGCGATTTCTGTTTTGATTTGATGGCATTCGATTGCAGTGAATGCTATTGTTGTTGTTTGTCACTATATAAATTATTGCTGCAGTTGTTGTTGTTGTGAATTTTTTGTTATTGTTGTTGTGTTTTTTCTTGTCGCATTATTAGTGTTGTTGTTATTAATGCTGTTGATCGCTTTTTTCCTTTCATTCATTATTCCTGCTGCATCAACACGATTCCCATTGCAATAAAACCGATTGATGATCTCTCGTTCTCATCTCGCCTCAATCTGTCTATCGATCGTCTGTCTGTCTGCCCACCATTGGATATTGGTATTTGTCTACTCATGTGTCTATCTCTTCTCCCCTCTCACTCTCTCTATCTCCCTCTTCTTACTCTCTCTCTCTCTCTCAGTCTTTTTCTATCACCGCGTGTGGTCTGCGAAAGTGTTTTGTGCTTTGTTGTGGTCACAACTCGATATGTCTTGTTGTCATTGTTGTTGTCGTTGTTGTTGTTGTTATTTTTGTTGTTGTCACAGTTAATCTGGTCACTCAATAAGCAGACCACACGCATCCATCCGCCCTCCATTGCTTTTTGTGTGTGAGAAACGACGACAATTTTTCATCGATTTCTTATCGAGGTGTCGGAAATCGTCGTCTCCGAGGGAGTTGAAGCTCTCGAAATGTGGGCCACGGGGAAGAGAGGGGGCGTGGCCATGATCTCGTGATCTGATCTTGTTCTTCTTCTTGAGAGATGCAACCACTGACTTCTTCCATCTTTATATGGTTGACTTTTCTATGATCTCAAAACTCAAAAATCTTCTCAAAAAAACTGTTACTGAAGAGAAATTTTCTAATAAAATATTTCCAAAGGAATTTCTCCATTAAGAATCAGTCCATGAAAAATTTTTAAAAACATAATCTCCAACAAAAATTTTCTAAAAAAATATTTATCAAAAAAAAATTTTTTTTTTATTGATAAATGTTATAACAAAAATATAATTTTTATTGAAAAATTTTATAATAAAAATAGATCCAAAAAATTACTTTTTTATCAATTCATTTTTTCAACAAAAATCCCTTCAACGAAAATTTATTTTTTTGAAAAATTTTGTTGAAAAAATTATCAACATAATTTATTTCTTTTGTCAACAAATTGTTATCAACAAAAATTCCTTCAAGTTGAACTCATGTCAAAATGTGTGTTATCCATGGAAGTTCAATCCGATATTATACTATTTCTCTCTCCGACTTCTGGTCAGGTTTTTCCAGTTTCTTCCATTTTGCCTTTGCGTCGACATCATAATGATCCTTCATCCTTTAAACATCCTCATGTCTCCTCTTGTCGACCTCATTCGCTTCCTTTCTTACTCGGAAATAATAAAAACTCAACAAATTAAGTTCACGCCATCGGTCGCTTCGCCTCACCCCTCTGTCTTCACCCTCCTTCCTCACGCTTCTCTCTCTTCCTTCTCTCCTTTTCACAACATGCCGATGGAGAGAGAGAAGATCCCGCACGTGTTTCAAACTATTTCCTGTTTTTCTCAAATCAACATCTCAACAACATCTTCGTCCATGAAGCCTCGACCTCGTCTATAATCCTCTTTCCCTTCTTCTTTTCTTTCCCTCCCCTTCTCTCCCCTTCTCTCCCCTTCTCTCTCCTTCTCTCTCCTTCCCTCTCTCTCTCTTGAGGACGACCTTCTTGGAAGCTCTTGGTGGACGATGGATGGAATTTTTTTGGATCAGATTCTGTTCCTTCGCTTTAATCTCAACCGCTGTTTGTGGTTGATGTTGTTGGTTTCATTTGTGTTTGTTGTGTTGTGTTGTTGTTTCTTCTGATCCTGTTATTGTTATTTCTTACTTTGTTGTCGATAGAGTTTTTGTTGTTGTATCGACTGATCTTTTTATTATTATTATCTATATTTGATGTTGTTATTGTCTTTGTTATTATTGACCATAGTTTGGTTGTTGATGTTGTTGATGTTGTTGTGGTTTTTGTTATTATTGTTTTTGTTGTTTTTCTTATTTTTTTTTCTTGTTGTTATTATTGTTGTTTATGTTATTGTTGTTTTTTTAAAGCTCTTCTTCTCAACATTTTTGAATCAACAGATGGTTGTTGGTGTTGTTGTTTTTGTTGTTGTTGTTGTTATTGTTTTCGTCGAAGCGTGGACCCGAAATTTCCGCATTCGATTCCGAGAATCAAATATGCGTCTTGTTTTCGAACATTGATCTTCTTCTG
Source organism: Coelopa frigida (assembly GCA_017309665.1). Classification (NCBI taxonomy): domain Eukaryota; kingdom Metazoa; phylum Arthropoda; class Insecta; order Diptera; family Coelopidae; genus Coelopa; species Coelopa frigida. The sequence continues at coordinate 12,047,790 of CM029565.1, forward strand.
CTTCTTCCCCTTCGCCCCTTGGATCCTCAACTCCTTCTCCTAACATTCGGATCCTCTCCGATACCTGGCGAAACCGATGACGACGACGATGAACCGCAGACGGCTGGCGACAGATGGACGGACAGACAGACAGATGGACAGACAGACATGGGGACAGACTGACTGAAGTATGGACAGACAGGCGACGACGTAAACAAAAACATCGGGTAATGCGAGACTTAAACAACAACAAAAACAATAGAAAACTATAACAAGAGAAGCGAAGGGAAACAAAAAAGAAAGGAACAAAATAAGAAATAAAATAAAAGGAATAACAAAGCAAAAAAATAAAAAACCAAACGCAACAACACAATAATAACAATAGAAACAACAACGTAACAACAACAACATCAAATTTCAACTCCTTTTCTACGATTCCTAGAAATGTTTTTCTGTCCATCTGTCTGTGTGTCTCATGTCCGTCTGTTCTCTGTCGGCATCGAAAAACAAATATCAGGATTGGTAAAAAATTTATGTCTGCGAATTTATTATTATTGTTGTTGTTTGAAAGGACGGACTCGATTGTTGTTTCTACAATTTCTACCTCCTTCTCATCATCATCTTCCTTTTTTTGTCCTTTTCTATCTTATTCTTCAAATTCTCTTATTCTCTCTCTCTTTTTCTCTCAACATCTATTATTAATTTTGTTAATGGCAAAAAATTGTTTTCGTCTTGATTTGAAACCATGGATTGTTCTTGTTGTTGTTGTTGTTGTCATCATTGTTATTGCTCTAATTCCATCATTTGTTGTTGTTTTTTATACATATATCGTATTTTTTGTTTGTTTTTGTCTTAGTTGTGTTTAATATTGTTGTTGTTTCTAATAATGTTGTTGTTGTTGTTTCTAATAATGTTATTATTATTTCTAATAATGTTGTTGTTATTTCTAATAATGTTGTTGTTATTTCTAATGATGTTGTTGTTAATATTATAGTTTTTGATATCACATGCGAATTCCTCGAAATTTTTTCGGCTCAAGTATTTTCGAAAGACGATCCCAAGTCGGTCCTCAATCGGGATCAGATTCGATCCGACTCGAGTCGTAAAGATGTCTGTCTATCTGTCGGTCCATCTGTCTATGTGTCAGTCCATCTGTCTGTCTCTCGATCTATTTGTGCCCCCCGATCTGTCCGCCGTATACGTCTCCATCTGGCCCGATTTGGTCGTCGCCTCGGTCGTCGATTCGCATCATTCGAATTCCGTTCTCACGCACTCACGCGAACCCGACCCTCGTCTGGAGACAAACTTCCGCCTTAATCGTTGTTGTTATTGTTCTTGTTGTCATCATCGTTGTTGTTTTTGTCATCATCGTTGTTATTGTTGTTGTTCTCGTTGTTTTTGTCATCATCATTGGTATTGTTGTTGTCATCGACGTCGCCATTAAAGGGGCTTCGGCGAATCCCAGAATCCCTCGAAGTCGCGATCGTGGTCCAAAAATGATCGACATTTACATTCGACCCTTGCCCTGTGGGAGCCGCCGCCGATCCTCAAGTTGACCTCCAAAGCGATGACGCGACCAAGGTGGGGATCAGGAAGTTCTCCTCTGGCTTCTTCTTCTATTTATTTTTCATATGTTTCTTCTTCTTTTCATTTCTTCCTCTTCATCTTCTTTGTCTTCTCCACCTCAGTCTGCATCTTCATCTTCCTGGTATTCGAGCGGCAAATTCCAGACTCGGTGGACGACATCGTCATCGTCATCATTCTCCTTCTCTCACACTCTCACTCTTACCTCTACCTCCTCTTTCTACCTCTTCCTGCTCTGTTGTTTATTTTGGTTCATCGAGGAAATCGTTTTTGGGATCGTCAACAAGAACAACAACAACGACAAATACTCCGCCAAGAATCAACAACCTTCATCTTCTCCTCTTACTTCACTTGGTCCTCCTCCTCTTTCCTCTTCTTCTCCCAATCTTCCTCCTCTTCTCTTCCCATTATTCCTCCTCGCCTCTTCTGTCTCCTCATCATCCTCGTGGTCTCGATCGATCGCTCGCTTGGTCGCTCGATCTTGACCACGTCCTGAGCAAGGTGAACCAGGCCCAAAACAACAACGAAAATATCTGACAATAACAACAACGACAACAACAACAACACAAAGTTGATGACGAGCCCATCAAACGAGGTCCGGCTCCCTCCTCCCACCTCTCCGGCCCCCTTCTCTCCCTCTTCTCTTCTATCCCTCTTCTCTTTCTCTCCCTCTTCTCTTTCTCTCCCTCTTCTCCCTTCTCACTCTCTCTCAAACTCAGTCGCCGAACATTCTGGAGAACGAGAACGAGTTTGAGACGAGGATCGAGTGGAGGATCCAAAGCGAACGTCCTCCAGAGGGAGATGGAGTGTGTGGAGAGAGGGAGAAGGACGTGGCGAAAACCTGTTGATGTCGATATTTTTTCAGCGCTTGCTTTTGTGATTTGTATGTTGATATTTAAGTTGTTGTGCTCGATTGTTGTTTTCTTCTTTTTAATGTTTATTTTCATTCATTAATTTATTTTTTTTGTATTCATTTATATTTATTTTTTGTATTCATTATTTATTCATTATTATTTATATTCATTTATATTATATTTTTTTTGTTTTTATGCATTATTATTTTTTATTCATTTTTATTTCTTTTATCATTTTAATTTTTGATTCATTTTTATTTTTTAGTTATGTATATTTTTTAGTTATTTTTATAAATTTTTTTTATTTTTATTATTTTTTCATCTTTTTATTTATAACTTGTATTTTGTATATTTTTAAATATTAAATTTTCATAATTTTTTATTTATTTTATATTTTTATATCTTCAATTTATTGTATAACCTTTTTTATTTTTATTTCTTTAAACCTTTTTATGACTTGTTATATATTTTTGTATATTCTCAATAAACAAGTAATTTTTCTTCCTGTATATCGGAGTGTCTTCAGTTAAACAAGACAGACCGAGATAGAGATAGAGTGAGACAGAAAGAGACAGAGGAGGGATGCGTCATCCAGAGTGCGGTTTTCAGCTTAATTTCGCCCCTTTTTTATCTCCTTTCGCAGTTCTCGTGGAATTCTCTTCTGTTCTCTTCCCATCCCTCTTCCTTTCCCTCTTCCCTTCCCTCTTCTCTATACTCTTTATCTCTCTTTTCACTCCTCTTTTCTAATCCACTTTTCACTCCTCTTTTTCTATCCACTTTTCAACTCCTCTTCATTCCTCTCCCGGTCTCTTGAGTCGTCGCTCGACACTCAAAAACCCAGCATCATCGATCCGAGGGCAAGGTAAACCAGTCCCTCCAACACTCTCTCCGTCCCTTTCCATACCTCTCTCTTCTCTCCCTCTCTCTTCTCCCTTTCTCTTCTCTTCTCCCTCACTCTTCTCCCTCTCTCTTCTCCTTTTCTCTTCTCTTCTCCATCTCTCTCTCTCTCTTCTCCATCTCTCTCTCTCTTGTATCCCCATTTCACCTCTCATTATCATTCACAGATCATTCTATTTAACCAACCTTCTATTCAATCTTCCACCCATTTATCCATCCATCATTTTTTCTATATATCCAGCCGAGTAGCATCCATCCATAGGCTATTTGAATTCACTCGTATTTTCTTCCATCTATATGTCCTTCTCTCCATCCATCCGTCCTTCTCTCCATCCATACGGCCTTCCATCCATCAGTCCTTCTATTCATACGTCCTTCCATTTGCCAGTCATCCTCTCAGCCTTCCACGAACCAAGCATTCGTTCATCTCTCAACCCGACCAAACGTTCCTCCTCCTGCTTCTTTCGACTCCTTTCGCACTCCTCTTTCCACTCCTTTTCCTCACTTATCCCACTACTTTTTCACTCCTCTTTCCACACCTTTTTCACTCCTCTCCCACTCCTCTTCAACTTCGCTCCTCATGCACTTCACTGCTCTTCAGTTCTTTTCCTACTCCTTCTCCCCTCTTCCACTCTACTCCTTCTCCCTCCTTTCTTCTTCTCTTTGCTCTCCTTCCCACCACCCTTTTGGGAACTCTCTCCTCTCCACTCGAGTCCACTTCACTCCACTCCACTGGCTCCATCGGGAAGGTCATCGCTCTCTCCTGCCGACTCTGACTCCGACTCCAACGACGACTCGATTTGCGATTCTCTCGCTTCACCTCCTCCTGTCTCGCTCTCTCTCTCCCCTCGGCCCTTTTCCTTTCATTTCCCTGTATTCTTTACTTTTGTTTTTATACGCTTTATTTTATTCGCTTTATTTGATTTATGTTTTTGTTTTCTTTTATTTGCTTCATTTTATTTGTTTTACTTTAAATTGTTTTCTTTTATTTGTTTTATTTTTCTTCACCTCATTTTATTGGTTTTGTTTCGAATTTTTTTCTATTTCCTTTATATTCATTTATTTTTATTTCTTTTATTAATCATTTTTTCTTTATTTTTTTTCGTCATTTTTTCTTTATTTCTACTCGTCATTTTCCCTTTATTTAAAATCGCCTTTTTCTTCACATTTTCCTTTTTTATTTCTTTTATTCATATTTGCTTTATTTTCATTTGCCTGCAACTTCGACTCATGACGACAACCACAAATACAACAAAAACAACAACGATATCGATGACGTCGCAATAACGACGAAGGCGAGGTCGTCGTCATCGTCTGTGGCCGGGAGTCGCATTCGCCTCGCTCTCCATTCGTCTTCCTTGTTCTATTCAGCATTTGGTCTTCACCCCATCTCCCTGATCTTCTTTTCTTTGGTCTTCTGATTTTGCTGTTGATGGCTTTGAAAATCCTTCCTTCTTTTTTCTTTAGTTTTTCTATTTTTGATTATTTTTTCACATTTTTAATAATAATACTTTTTTTTTACCATTTTCTGTATATTATCTTTAATTCTTATTCAAATATTTTCCTATATTTAAATATTTTCCTTTCTGTTTTATTCTATTAACATTTGGTTTTCATGCCTTTTAATACAAAATATTTTCTGATATTAATTCATTACCTGTTTTTTATTAAGTTAATTTTTAAGGTTTTTTTATTTATTTTGAATGTTTTGATTTGTATTTGCATTTTTTATATTTGGAAATCTTTTCAATAATCAAATTTCCTTCCGCCCTTCGTCCTTTTTTTATTTTCATATATTTTTTTATTTTAGTTTCAAATATTCTTTTTTTATTCAATTTTCATTTATTAATTTTTTATTTTATATTCATTTATTTATTTTATTTTAATTTCATATTTTTTTATTCAATTTATATTTATTTTATTCATTAAATTTATATTTATTTTATTTATTCATTTGTTTAATGAATTAATTTGAATTTTTTACCGCCTCCTGCTTCGTGATGATCATCTTGTTGGAGATATTTATTGCGGCTGATTTCAATATTCTTGTAGACATTGTTCTTATCTTCATCGTCTTCCTTGTTATTGTTGTTGTTGTCTTCATTGCTATTCTTGTTGTTGTCTACATTGTTATTGTTGTTGTCTTCCTTGTTATTGTTGTTGTTTTCTTCATTGTTGTTCCTTTTGATTAATGTTTCGTTGCTGCGCATTTTTTCACTCGGATCCTATTTCGCTGCAATGATCATCATCGAGGGAGGGAGAACGCATGACAGAGAGAGATGGGGGAACAACGAAGCGAAAATTATAAATATGATGTTTTGCATTCCCTTCTATCTCTCTCCCCTCATTCTTCCTTCTCTCCCTCATTCATCCTTCTCCCCCTCATTCTTCCTTCTCTCCCTCATTCTTCCCACTCACTCACTGCGTTGGCTTCCGCTTCTGGTTCTTCGATTTCTTCACGCATACCATCGACCCATGAACCATCCATCCATCCATCCATTCATCCACCCATCCACTCATCTGTTCACTCATCCGTCCATCCATCCAGGCGTCTGTCTGCGCCTCTGTCCATCCATCTTTCTCTCTCTCACCCTCTCGTGCATCCATCCATTGGTCTGTCTATCTCTCTGTCTGTCTGTCTGTCTGTCTGTCTGTTGGTCGATCCATCGGTCTATGCGTCCATCTCTCCTTGGCTCGATGAGTGTGTGTAAACAACGCAATAATTCAATTCCTGCGCCAGAGGCAGCGACGACCACCGTGGTTGCCTCCTACACCACATGATTTTCACCCCATCCTCCTTTTCAGCCACACTCTTCTTCATTTGCAAACAACTTGTTCTTCCTTCCATTATCACCCCTCTCTTCCTCCTCTCCTCACCCCTCTCTGCTCCTCTCCTCACCCTCTCTTCCTCCTCTCCTCACCCCCTGTCTTCCTCATCTTCCCCATCATCTTCTCAACTATTGTTTATGCTTCCTCATCGCGCCTTCGTTTTGCATGCGTGCTCTTGCGATCAGGTGACTCCTTAACGATCGTTCGTCTTGGGCGACGAATTAGTCATCCAATGTCACATCATCATCACATTCTCCATCATTTTCTCTTTTTCCATCCTTTTTCTCTTCTTCTTAACTTCTTCCTCCCCTTTATTCTTCATATACTCCTCATTCTTCTCCTCTCTAATACTTATTCTCCTCTTTAATTCTTCTTCTCCTCCTCCTCCTTTTTATGGCTAATTTACGAGCGAATGAAATTCTCTTTAGCACTTTTATTGCATCCTCCTTCAAGTGCTTGCCTTCTATCTGAATATCTATCTGAATCTCTGAATGTTCCTTCGTTTGTCTGTCTGTCACTCTGTCTGCTCCTTCTCTCTGTCTACTCCTTTCCTCTGTCTGTCCCTTCCTCTGTCGCTCACCCCTTCTCTCTCAAACCTTGTCTCTCCCTCCCTCCCTCTGTCTCTCACTCCCTCTGTTGGATATGCCGCCCATTTGTTCTATGTTCAATTTAATTGCTTTCATTCTCACTCGCTCATCTGTCGCCGAGCCTTCTTTGTCTCCTCCTCTCAGCCCCGCCATCTTCTGTGGGCGTTTATTGGAGTTTTATCATTCCATCATCATCGCCTTTCCACCCACTTTGCCTTTTCAGCCACTCCGCCTCCCACCTGCCCGCGAAGTCGACTTCAATTAGCGGCTTTTTAGTGCAGAATTTATATCTTCCTTTTCTCGACTGCGACGACTGAGATTTTCACTAATTTCACATCAACTTCAAGTGTTTCCTCTGACGTCATCAATGCTCTATCGTTCTCGTGGTTTCCTCATCTCATCATCATGGTTTAATCAAACTTCATTCTTGTTTCCTTCAACTTCATCATAGTCTTATGAATCATAGTTTTCTTCAACTTTATCATTCTCCTTTCTCGTCCCGTCTCTTTCTACCACAAAATCGATGAAGATTCTACGATCGAAGGAAGCCGATGGTTTTTTGGGTTCGTCAACCCTTTGGCACCCTTCATCGATATCTGAACACCATCAGCTCGTGTTTCTTTCTTTTCCTCTTTCGTCACCAACTTGTCGCCCCATCTCCCTCTACTCAAAGTCCTTTATCCCTCCTTTTCCTCACTTCTCTTCCCATTTATCTTGAAGCCGCCTTTGATGTTCTGCTTGATTTGATATTTCTCAAATGTCGTTTTCACAACCGACCTCCGAACCTTTGGCTCTTTTTCTTCCATTTCTTTCTTTCCGATCCCTCTCTATCCTCATCTTTCTCTTCCTATGTCTCACTACTCCTCTTATTCATCCTCCTCCTTTTACCCCTTTCTCCTTTCCTCC
>CM029565.1:12055525-12187848 GCA_017309665.1 Coelopa frigida
CTTAAGTAGTATTTCTCATTTTTCCTTCTCCAACTCTCCCTACCTCGACTCCATCTCTCTCTCTCTATCTCTTCTCCATCTCTTTTCTCCCCACTCTTTCGTTGCCATACCCACGTGGATGCGAATTAAATTACATTGAATCGAATTAAAGCTCAGTTGGAGGAACAACTGTGGCTAAGAGGTTTGTCTTTAATCTTTCAGACAAGAACTGTGATGACAAGAACAACAACAATAACTAAGACAAAAACAACGATGACAAGAACAACAACAACAACAAGAAGAACAACAACAATAATAACGACAACAACAATGACAACCACGACACGAGCCTCTGTCTTGGCTGTCACTCATTTTTCACTTGGCTCCCTCATGCACTTCATCGAAGACGGATTGACAACAACAGACAGACAGACAGATTGATTAGCGGACGGACAGATTGGAAGACAGATACATTGGGAGACACATTGCATTGGAGGAAAGTTACACATTGGGAGATATATTGAGACATAGAGAGAAAGAAAGTTCGGGAGACTGAGACAACAGAAGAAATATGTAAATATTTTAATAGACAGATAGAGAGGATTGAGAAAGGTACATAAGGAGTCATCAAGAAGACTAGAGGATGATGTGAAAGACAGAAATAAGGAGGGACAGAAATATTGAGAGACACAAATACTGAAAGACAGAAATACTGAAAGATAGACAGATCGAGAGAAAAAAATAGATACCAACAGTGAGAGGCAGCAGATACATAAACTGAGCGCTGGAAAAATAGACCAAGAGATATTTCCAGAAAAATAGACCAAGAGTTAGTTCCAGTGAGAGCGAGAGAGAGAGAGAGAAAGAAGAGTGAGGTACAGACAGACACGAGGAACATCCGGAGACAGGACGACAGACTGCGATCAAATAAAAGCGAGTGAGAGGAAGAGCAGGGAAAAAAGTAAAGAAATGAGAGAAAAAAAAGGACGAAACGAGGCCACGTAACACGAAATCAATAAAATTATAATGGAGTGAAGCGACGAAGGAGGCGGGGCAAGGGAGGAAACGACGAGACGACTCCAGTCGAGAGTCTCGACTCGGGGATGATGGATGAGGTGCAGCCATGAGCCATCAGCCACCACCGCCCCCTTCGGCCCCACCTCCATCGACGAAGATGACGACGAGACGCCGAAGTCGTTGCCGGCAGCCGGCAGTCGTTAAAGACGAAGAAGAAGAATACGATAACGCTGTGAAGAAGAAGAGGAAGACACGTAGGCAGGAGGAGGAAGAGAAAGAGAAGGAATCACCCTTGAGACAATTTTCCTCCTTTTTATGGCAGCCATAAAGCGAGGAGGAATCCCAAAAAGGCAGACGAGACAGAGAAGATGTGGTAAGGAAAGAGAGAGAGAGAGAGGAGCGGGAGGTGAAAGAAGGAGAGGGAGGTGAGGGTGGAGACAAAAAAGGAAATGAAGGAAGAATTGAGAGGTGAGCGAGGAGAGTGAGAGTAAGAAGGATGAAGCTGAAGTTTTCGGCAAAATAGGTTTCAGAACAAGAGGAAGGAAGACGACGCGCCTTAACGAGCTGCGCCGCCTCACACAAAGGATGTTGCTGTAGGTTGTGGCGATGATGGCGTCGTCGTCGTCGTCGTTTCTTTGGCGATGGTGGGTGGAAGGGGGCGGAGGGGAAAGGGGGGCGTAACCGCCGCCGCCATTGTGTCAGCCGGGCGTCTTCACGACGCACCCAAAAACGGGCGTCGTCTGCTGGTTTGGAGAGTGTGTGAGTGTGAGTTGATTGTCTGCCTTGAGCCGACGTCTGTCTGTCTGTCCTTTCGTCCGTCATTTTGACTGTCGTTCGAGTGGCTTTGTGTTCATGTCTTCGTCTATCGCTTTGTCTGTTCGGGTGTGGTTGTGTCTTCGTGACTGGGTCTTCGTGGGTTGTCTGTCCGGGGTCTGTCTGTCCTCGTATTGTCTGTCCTCTGACTGTTTATCCTCTGACTGTCTGTCTTCTTGTCTGTTTCTCCTCTGACTCTCTGCTTTTCCTCTACCCAAGTGTTTTTTCTTCATACTCTCTGCTTCTTCTCCAACTCTCTGTTTCATCTCTGTCTCTCAGATTGTCTTCTTGTCTCTCTCTCTCTCTCTCTCTCTTCTGTCTCTTTGCCTTCTTTTCTATCTCTTTGTCTTCTTCTCTGTCTGTTTGCCTTCCTTTCTATCTCTTTGTCTTCTTTTCTGTCTCATTGCCTTCTTTTCTATCTCTTTGTCTTCTTGTCTGTCTGTTTGTCTGTCTTGTCTGCATCTCATTTGTCTGTCTTTTAGTCTCTATCCCTGTTTGTTTTTGTGCCGTCCTTTCGCTCTGTGTCTATCTGTTTATCTGTCGCTCTGTGTCTGTTTGTGTGCGTCTTCAGTGGCGCGTGTAACGCATTAGCGCGCGACAGGCGGATGGGCAGACAGACGACTGCGATGAGCAGACACTCCCACCCACCCCGTGGCCGCCTCCGACCGGCCCTCGGCAGGCGACGGCACCCCTTGGATCCGTCTTCCTGCGGGCACGAAAAATCGCTTTCCGGATCCTGATTGCGACGGGTCCGGGCGGCGCCGAGGGAAGCGAATGAAAGAAGGAAGGAAGGATGGTGGAAAAATTAAAGAGGAGAGAGGATGGCGGAGGTTTGAAGAAGCAGAGAAGATGAAGAGTAAGAGGCAGAAAGTGGGGGCGGGGCGTCGTCGTCTCCAAGGACGTAGCGCAAAATGGCAAAGTTCACATGCGTCTGAGTGCGTGTCGGGGAGGCGAATGTCGAGGACGAGGATAAACAGGAGGCGCCAACGTCCTTGCGACTAATGGCAGCGAGACGAGGGAGGAAAAAAAAAGGACACATCAAGAGGAAGAAAAGAAGGAGGCAAAAAGGCACCAGTTTGAGTTTGTGTAGAGACAACAAAAAAAAAAAAACACAACCAACAAATAAATTAATTAAAATGTTTTAATGGTATAAATTCATAGGGCTTTCAATCGGCCGCCTCCAGCATCCGAGAAAAATCAATAGATCCATAAAGGATGATGAAGAGAACGAAGGAGATGATGATGAAGAGGACGAAGAAGATGCTGATGAAGAGAACGAAGGAGATGATGATGAAGAGGACGAAGAAGATGCTGATGAAGAGAACGAAGAAGATGATGATGAAAGGACGAAGAAGATGATGATGAAGAAGATGGTGATGAAGAGGATGAAGAAGATGATTCATAGGATGGAAATAAGGACGAAGGAGTAGAGAAAAGTGGAGAAGTCGGAATCGGAAACAGCAACGGAAATGAAAAATTTCACAGCCAAATGGCATGTTGGAGAAGATCGACAGGGGACGAAAACAAAGGCAGGAGAGCGAGCGAATGGAGAGTGAATGAGAGAGAGAAATAGAGAGAAAAGGGGAGAAAGAGAAAGAGAGAAAAGAGAAGAAAAATACAGACTGAAGAGTGGGTAGGGATGGCTCGAAGCCAACGAAGAGAAATGAGCAGCAATAAAGTATGCGAAGAAACGTACGGCAGCTGATGGACTGAAAGAGCAAGTGAGAGGGAGAGAACGGGGGAGAGAGAGGGAGCCATAGTGATAGAGAGAGAAACGAACGAGAGGAATAGAAAAAAAAATACAAACAAGAACAAAAAACAACAGCGTCTATGGCGATGGAGAAAGGAAACTCAAATTAAATTAAGACATACAGAAAACGAAAAGAAAAACATAAGAACAACAACAAACAGCAAAAAAATAATTAAGGAAACAAAATAGAATAACAACAAAAATAACAACAATTTCAAAAAAAAAAAAATAATAACAACAAAATCAAATAGCAAAAAAAATAAAATAACAACAGGATGTAATAATGAAAACAAAAAATAATAGAAAAAAAATTCAGAACACCCAAATAAAATAATAACAACAATTACTAGAAGAAAATATAATAACAACAATTACTAGGACAAAAAATAATAACAACAATTACCACAACAAAATAACAACAACACGAACATCAGCAAGGACGACTGTCGGCAATTTCGCCAGCAAAACGGAAGGAGTAGAAGGAGGAAATGACGACGAAGTTCCAAGGACTTTGGTTCCAGGATGTCGTGAGCCATAAAAAGGAAAGGAAGAAGAAAAGGAAAGGAGAAGAAAAGGAAGAGGGGGCGAAAAGGGAGGAGGAGTGGAGAGGAGAAGACGAAGAAACGGAAAGGCGAAGAAAAAATAAGGAGGAGTCGAGGAAGTCGCGGCAACGGCCTTGAGCAGGTCGTCGCCCGTGGCTGGGCCTCGGTGGAGCCTCCGCCTTCAATCCAAAATCATTCCCCCCCTCCCATCCTCCGACTGAAAGCCGTAGGCGAAGTTTCTGACAGTTGGAGAGACTGCGACAATAAATTTTAAAAAATTGTTTTATTCTCGGTGAGAAAACTCTCTTTCTCTCTTCTACTCCCGATCTGGGCTTGAATCGAAGGGATGATAAATGAATTCCACAGGGAAAGACCCCAGGAAAGAGAGGGAGAAAGAAAGGATGAAGAGAGAATTTACTGAATGAGAATAAATGACATATGATTTTAAGACAAAAAAAAAAATTATAATAATTATATGTTAATAATTCCAAATATAAAGATCAGTTAAATATAAATCTTCAAAACAAGAATGCGAAAAAATAAATTAGAAAATGGTTTTTATAATTTAAAAAATTATAGAAAATAGAGATGAAAATATTAATAAATCTAAAATAGATATAAATATTTTTTTAAAAATTCAAATATTTTTTTGTTGGAATTCATGAATTTTTAGTATAATCAAACTGTATTTCAATTAAAAAAAAAAAGGACAAATAATCAAAGTTCATAGGTCAATTGCTTGAGCTCACCCAGAGAGACCCGAGGGACCGACTTCCCAGACACGATCGAGAAGAATTAACAAATGGAACTCGTTGCCTGAGGCTTACCTACAAAGAGAGAAAGAAAAATATTAAAATATTTTGCTGGTATTTAAGACATGAGAAGATATAAAGGGAGAAGATATAAAGGAGGAAGGGAAAAATAAAGCAGTGACGAAGGAAAACTAAAAAAAAAACTAAAACATGAAGAATCCAGGGAATGAAAGAAAATTAATTAAAAATAGTGAAAAAAAAATACGACGAAAAAAAATTAAAGCACAAAAAAAAAATAAGACGAAAAAGAACGACGCAGAACATAAGAGAAAAATAAAGAAAAGAAAATAAAAAAAAAATATTATAATGAAACGAAAAATAAGATGGAAAATAAATAATTCCCCAGAAATGTGAAAAATGTTAAAAATCTAAAAACGAAAATTAATCGATTTTGCTGATAGGCAAATCCGTCTCCCTCCGCCCCTCGTTCCCCCCTCTTGGGCCCCCCGATTTGGCGACAGTGAAAAATCGTGTGCGATGCACGTCGAACATCGGCGGCCGACCCCGCGAACCAAATTCCGCAACGTCGAATGAAATAGCAACAAGAACAACAGCAACAACAATAATAACAAATGCGAAAATCGACAGCAAGTTTTGGGGCGATGAAAAAGAAGAAGAAGAAGAAGCAGGAGCCGATACACACACAGTCACACGCACACACTCTCAATGCAAAAAGCGAGGAATGTTAATGACTGCAATTAATATGTCAATAAAAGTCATTCGGATTAGGTCTCTTTCGTCCCTCCCTTGTACTGCACCACTCTATGTCTCTATCTCTGTTTATCTTGCTGTGTATCCCTCTTCCTCTCTCTCTCTCTCATTTGGTTTCTCTCCCTTGCCCTACTTCGCTCTCTATCTCTCTCTCTCACTTCCACTCATTTCGGTTGATGGGAGTGAAAATTCACGCGCCAAAAAGATTTCAAAATTTAAATTCGAAATAATGCATTGACAGACGCAAAGCAAGAACAATAACAACAACAAGTATAATCACAATATCATCATCATCATCATCACAAAAACAACAACAACAACAATGATGACAACAACAAAAACCCTCGGTCGTCGTCGTCGCCGCCATCGGTCGGTGCGAAATTAGATCGAGGAAAATCCTTTGAAACATTTTTATGGTTTTGCACTTTGCAATGAGATTTATGTCGCGAGGCAGGCGAGACCAGCAGCGATAACAACAACAACAACAACAACAACAACTACTACTACTACTGCAACAACAATAAAATGTACAACAACTTCAAACAAGAACAATATATAGAAAATGAATTCGCTTGCATTTCATTTCTTTTCGAAACTCGAAAAATCAGGAGACAGAGAAAGAGAGAGAGAAAATTATCAGATGCCGGAAAATGGATGCAATGCGGTATTATTGTTGTTGTTGTTGGTGAATTTGTTGATGTTGTTTTTGGTGCAGTTGTTATTGTTGTTGTTGGTGCAGTTGTTCCTGTTGCTGTTGGTGAATTTTTTGTTGTAGTTGTTGTTAGCGTCGTTGAGGTGGCGACGTCGACAACGACAACGATGTTTGGTTTGATAGTTCTTCTTGTTGTTATTTTTTTTTTATTATTGTTGCTGCTGCTATTTTGAAACGGCGCATTTAATATTTATGAGTTTGTTGTTGTTTTTATTGCTGTTGTTGTTGGTGTTGTTGTTGTTGCTGTCGTCATCGTCGCCATCTTCGTTGTTATTGTTTTTGTAATTTATGTGCGATCTTAAGCAAGTGCATCTCGTCGATTGCAGCAACAATAACAAAAAAACAACTACAATAACAAAAACAACAACGAAACGAAAAAAATCAACACCAACACGAACAACAAAACCATCAGAAAGTGCAGAAAAAATCATGGAATCATCATTCAATCTAATTTACGATATTATACGATATAACACGATATTATACGATACAATGTGATTGCGATTTATAAGTTAATGTAAATTAAATTTTGTGCCAAACAATTTTACGATAAGTAATTGCTTACGATAACAAATCACTTACGAATTTTAATTGCTTATGATAACTAATTTACTTTCGTTATTTAATAGCATACGATAACTAATTTACTTACGATATTTAATTGCAACCACATGCAAAACTATATATCATTCATCGAATATCTTTCTTTCGTTACTTGAACTTGGGAATTGCTTTTAATTTAATTATTTTTAAGAATTTCGATAAATTACACCTGTTTATTTCATGTTGTTGGTGTTGTTATTCTTGATTTCAATCCGGAATCGAATCGAGAGTTCAGTAAATTTTTCTCCAGAGTTCATCAACTACTTAGTTCAATACTTGCGTCGATTAAATTCGATATCAAATTAATGAACGATTTTATAAAAAAAAAGAACGAGTATTTTAAGAAATCCTTAATTGTGATAATTTATTAACTTATATTGGAACTAAATAAAATTTTGCCAATTTTTAAAGGAAGAAAATATTTCTGTATTTAATAATAAAAATATTAATAATATCAACAATATCAACTTTTATAAAGAAAATCACAAAATAAAAAAAAATTAATAAAATGAAAATACTCAGCAATATAAGAATTAAATCCCATCAACATGCGATTTACGATATTTTACAAAATTAAGCATAGAACACGATATTCGAATAAATGGAGAGAAGAGAAGAAAGCAATTGAATGCCAGAAAAGGACCGAAGGAAGGAAGGAAGGAAGGAAGAAATCTACGATAATGTCCGAGCGACAACAATTAATTGCCTACGATAAAATTTACGATCACGCATTCAGGAGGTTGCGAGGCGACATGAGGCGTTTAATGTCGTCGAAGCGATGGGCAGATGTCAACGACGGAGGAGGAGGAGGCGGCGAGGAGAGGGGCGTGGCAGGACTCGGTGATCGACAGACAGGGAGAAATAGAGACAGAGAGAGAGAGAGGAGGAGAGGTTGGGGAGACAGATGAAGAAGCGAAATGAAGAAGCAAGAGCAATAGAAGAAGCATTTGGACAGATAGCGACGGCCGATAGACAGATAAATGGTCCGCGGGACAGACAGTGGGCATGGGGCGACATAAATCAGGGGAATTTATTTTATTCTATTTTAGATTTTTAATTTAGTTTTGTTTTATTTTTATATTTTTTTTTATATTTATTTTTTATTTTTGTTTTATTTTTGTTTTATTTTTATATTTTTTTGTATATTTTTTTGTATATTTTTTTGTATATTTTTTGTATATATATTTTTATGTTTTTTTTTGTGTATTTAATTTTTATAATTATAATTTGTTTAGTTTTATTTATTTTTTATATTTATATTTTGTATAGTTTTATTTATTTTTTATATTTATATTTTGTTTAGTTTTATTTATTTGCTTTGTTTTGTTTTTTGTTTATTCTATGCGTAAAAAGATCTAAGAGCAGAGCTTTAGAAACACATTTGTTTTTCGACCAGACGACGGCAGAAGCAACAACAAAAACAACAACAACCGACAATAGTGGCGCGACCGACAGGAGCAACATAAGAGTGAACAACAATAATAACAATAACAACAACAACGTTGGCAACGAGGACGATTCCGAAGACAACAACAAAAAACAACAATGATGCGGCTGTTGGATGTTTTTCATTTCGCACACAAATTACGAGCAAAAGCAACAACGAGGAGACTGGGAACAACAACAACAAGGAGACAGGCAACAAACACTAGGCGATGACAACAACAACAAGGAGACTGGGAACAACAACAACAATGTCGCGGCCTAAATTGGCGACATATTGTCGTCGCCATTTTGACGCTTCAATTGTGTCGCCAGACGGCGCTGCGGTGCCATGCGTGAAAAGGACAAATGGCGGCGACAACGACGGCGACAACGACGGCGACAACGACGGCGACAACGATGACGATTCGATTCACATCGAGTCTCGCGTAGACAGAAGGAGTTTCAGTCCCAAGTCTCTCGCCTCTCGCGGATGGGCGAAAAAAACATTTTAAATTAATTTATTGCCTTAATTTATTATGTGACAGAAGAATTATTGCCGTCGTGCGATTATTTTTAAGAGATCGCAAAGGGGACCCCTCCGACGTCACCGCCTCCCCTTTTGTCTCGCTCCCCTCTCTGCCCCTCCCATTCTCAGCCTCTTTTTCTCATCCATTAACTCCTTCCACGCGGTTCAGCAGGGTGGGGTCGTTTTAGAGAAAATGGGAGGGAGAGGGAGGTAGAGAGAGAGAGAGAGAGCGGGAAAGAGAATGGGGGAAAATATTGAAATATTACCGAGCGACGACAACAGAAAGATTTACAACAAACGAAACAACTACATGAAATGAAACCACTACAACAATCGAAACAACTACAAGAAATTAAAAAACTACAACAAACGAAACAACTACAAAAACAGAAGAAACTATAATAAAAACTTTAACAAAACAACACTATTCTCATCATCATCGTCACCAGCAGAAGCAGGCAGGCGGCATCTAATTATTCATAATTGCCAAGGAGTTGCCAACCAAAGGCGAGACAACAACAACACCACGACGTTGCCAACTACTTAACTCACAAGAAGGAAGTTCGACGTGAAATGAATCAGTTGATTCAGTGGAGGTGGAGAATGGGGGGAGGAAGGGTTTTTACAAGTTCGCTACATTCTTAGGATCGTAATTAATTGTTGCTCATACGACACCGGACAACTTTTGGTATTAGACGAAAAGCGAGTTGAATCGTGATGAGAATCGATTGATAGATAGGTAAATTCTACAAACTTTCAACAGAAAATTTTAATATTCAAAGAAACAAAAAAAAATTGTAAATTTATATTAAAAAAAAAAAAAAATAATATTTTTTTATTTAAAAAAATATTTCAATATTTTATATTAAAAAAAATAATAGTTGAATAGAAGATTCTACATTTTCTTAAATTTTGATAGAATGTTTCATATATAACAAATAAAATAAAAGTACATAAAAACTAAAATAAAAAATATATAAAAGTTAAAATAAAATTTAGCTAAAAATTATAATAAAAAATATTTAAAAAAATATATATATCGAAATTATTATTTTTGTTTTTTTTTTGGTGTTAGTAAGAACATTTTACACAACTTTATTAAAAAATTTCTACAAAAATAAATAAAATAAATGAAATTAATACGAGCGCTTAATTTTTTTCGACAAACGATACCAATTTCGTTTTATAAAATCTCCCACAATAAATCCCTCCGACGATCTCCGACAAATCCTGTTGCAGTCACCTGACTCCAGATTAAAATCAAATTATGATCATGCCTGGTGGTGGAATCTCGGAATATCGTATTCGAAGAAGGCTCGTTATTTACGAATTCCTCTCGTGACACTTGGCACTTGTTTTGAGAGATGTTTACGAGATTCTAGTCGAAGTCAACGCCGGCGTCATCGTCGTCGCCTAACGGTCGGACGTCGCAAGTCAACAAACTCGGGCCGAGAATCTCGTAAAATAAGAACTCGCTAGGAGTCGTCGTTGTTGTTGTTGTCGCTGTTTTTGTTGTCGTCGTAGTTGTTGTTATTATTATTGTTGTTGTTGCAGTGACTACGAACTGCATGTGTATGTGTGTATGTTGGAAAGTTGGTGAGAAGATTTACGATCAAACGTGCAATAAATTCACACAGCACCCGAGACGCAGGCGAGAATCCAAACGAAGTGAGAGAAAGACAGAGAGAGAGGGCAAAAGGAGGGCCAGAGAAAGAGAGAGAGAGGACGATGGCTGAAAGACTCAAATAAAGCGAAGAAGATGAAGCGAGAGAGGACGAGGGAGGGCGGAAGAGCTTGGGATACTCAGCCGGGAGCCCAGACGCATTAAATCAAATTAATCACGCTCGTAATTGCAATGGCGGCAGTAGCAACAACAACTACAAAACTAACAAGAACAAATATGATAACAACTATAACAACAAATATAACAACAATTATAACAACAACTATAACAACAATTATAAAAACAATTAAACCAACAACTTAAACAACAACTAAAAACAAACACAAAAACAACTAAAAAATAAACACAAAAAGAGCAACAATAGAAACACAAAAAGCAACATCATCGCACAAATGATAAATAACGACAAATCCAAAGACACGTAACTAAATGTAATGCAACGTAAAATAACGTAACGCAATGCAACGCAAGGCAAAAACGAACATGCATCAGAAGAAATCAACATATTTTAATTGTTTAACGAATTTGATTTAAATTTTCTACGCATGACTGAGGTCGACGTGGTCGAAGTCGGGATTAAATTAGGACGAAGAGGGATCAAAGCGGGGGGGCGACGAATGTGGGTGGATTCTAGAGGAGAGAAGAATGTGAGGGAAAATTGCATGAAAATGCAATAAAACCAACAAATTATACAAGCCGTAACAATAAATCCAACATGAACAAGAGAGCGAGAGAGAGATTTGCATTTTACGATATTAGCTAAACTCGCACCTCGTTCATATGTTAACGCGGCAATCTATCTCCCTGTCTATCTATCTATTTGTCTGTCTCTCTGTCTGGTTGTGGTCGCCCGGTCGGTCAGACGGTTCGACACACAACAACAACAACAACAATAAAAACCATAACCATGTGTTGCCAATGATGGGCGGAAGTTGAGCGACCGACGCGATTGCGATGGGAGGAGCAGGAGGCGTGTGGTCGAATGATTAATTCGCGAGCGAAATTATTTGCATGAAGTTCCACGAAGATTCGCAGGGGAAATAGAGGAAAAGAGGGAGAGAAAGAGGGGGACAAGGAGGGAGTGAAAGAGGGTGAGAAAGAGAGAGGATTAGAATAAAAATGACAAGCTACTGGACAGAGGGGGCGTACGTAAAGCTCAGGGTGGGGGCGTGGCAACATGATTTGGTGGTTGCGCATGCGCGGACACGCATTCGATTTGATTTTCATGCGATTGCATTCATTTCATAAATTACACTCGCAGCCAATTTTAACGACATGCAAATGAATAAATTTCATACAGAGTTTATTTCTCAGAAAATGAGAACATATTTAATGAGAATGCAAAAAAAAAAAATCTTAATATATGTAAAATAGATTTACATAAATGCTATGAATGCACAAAGCGATAAAAATTAAGAAGAACTTTAATTTAAAAAAAATTATGATTTATTTCAAGTAAATGTTATTTCATTATGCTTTTGTAATTTTTATGGTTCTTTTTTTCTTAAAAAAAAATTCTAATAAATAGAAAATTAAAATTAAAAAATACAAAGAAAAATTAAAAAATTAAATAAAGAAAAATATAAAAAAATTTAAAATATAAAAAAAAATAAAAAAAATTTTAAAAAAATATTTAGAAATATAAAATAATATAAAAAATATAAAAAAATATAGAAAAATATAAAAAAATATAGAAATATATAAAAAAAATAGAAAAGTATTAAAAAATAACTAAAAATATAAATACAAATAAACAGTTAAAAGTCTCAATTCATAATCAGTTTATTTCATTGCCATTCATTAAAAAACCTCGTTATTAAATCAAATATTATGAACGAACTTCAAATGCATTAAACAAATACAATAATTAAAGTCTTTCAAATTAATCAAAATTTGCAACATTTAAATTTTTAAACGATTTTATTGAATTGGTTTTGAATTAAAAACGAAAACTTGACGATGGAAACAAAATTTTGAATGAAAAGCCAGATAAAGGTCGATCAGTATCGCTTCGAAATTTGAAGCGTCAGCCGACGGCACTTGAGCGACAGAGAGGGAAAGAGAGAGAGATAATGAACGAGGTAAAAAGAGAGGTAAATAACGAGGTAAATAGAGAGAGAAAGAGAAGAACACATCGAGGTGGAGAGCGTTGAACGCAATAAAACGAAAAAAAATGAGCTACCGGGAGCTTCAAAATTATCAATAAACCATGACATGACAATAATTGCCGAACCGCGGAGAAGCCGGAGCCAAATGGAGGGAGTGAGATAGACGGCAAAAGGGTAAGAGAGAGAGAGGGAAAAAAAACGTGAGGGGTGAAGAGAGAGAGAGAACGTGAGGGATGAAGAGAGACAAACATGTGACTTGGGGAACTGCCTGGGGCCGATGGGGCGACGTCCAGACGACGACAACGACACGTGAGCCACGGCCTCAAACTTGGAGCTAGAGAATCGAGGGGCGGACAGATAGACAGACAGCGAGACAGACAGCAGACCGACAAGCATGTAAGTCAATCAACTTGAGAGTCAGACGAATGGACAGAGAGGCGAACGGACAGGCGAACGGACAGACGGCCAGACGAATAGACAATTGCCAGTCATTTTGCATATGAAACGAAAATTTATTAAAGCTAAAAAGGAAGAAAAATAATATCAAAACGATGATAGAGAAAAAGAATATTATAGTGAGAATAGAGAAGGATGGAAAACAATGTCTAAAGTGAAGGCTTGTCAAAGACGAAGACAGGTTGGAAGAGGAGAGAGGGGGAGAATCGTGCTGAGCAACCGGTCAGAAGCCGACGAAGACTTCGGCAACCGACAGCGATACCGTCTAATGGTGAAGAGCCGCAGACAGTGGAACTGATAGACCAACAGACAGACATCCCGATAGATATTGAAGACAACAGGCAGCCAGCTGGACACAACGCCGGACAGACGGCGGCTTCATAGAATCGGCAGCGACTTCATGGAAATTACGACCAAAAGCAAGAAACAACAATAACGAAGTCAAAGAAAAAAAAATAATAACGAAGACAAAAAGCCATTGATTTTCAAAGCCGTTGTCTTGTCTCACTCTCCCTCATTCCTCTTCTCCCTCAATCTCCCTCAATAATTATTTGATTCTTCGATATGAAGAAAAAACTCTTTAATGAGGCGTACTGAGATCGGCAGAGAGAGAGAGAGAGAGATACAAGAAGACGAAGGTGGAAAGGAGGAGGAAAGTTATGAATTGAATGAGAGGCAAAGACACAGGTGCCGACGACGACGACAGCCGACCCTTGTATGGCGGCGGATTTGCATGACGAGCCATAAGACAGACTTACGATCTTTTGTCTGTGATCGTAAGCAGAAGAAGACGAAGACGAAGTAATAACTTTGAATCGCTTCCTTATAAGCGAGAGCGGGACGAATACAAAGAAACGCAGTCAGGGACTAATTGAAGTTGGGCGAGAGGAAGAAGGAAACGGTAATTGTCCACTGAAGACTTCATTGGGAGAGGGAAATTACGATTATGTGATAAAAAGGAAATTTACGATACGGAGAGAATAAAAAACGTTCTTAAATGAGTTTTCGAAACGAGGAACTTTTACGCTTGGATACAGAAGGAGGATTTTCAGATGAATTTTGCAATATCGTAAATTTACGATATGTGAAAAATATGTATTTTTCAATTATAAATAAAAATAAACTGAAATACTATCATTTTGAAAATTATTCTTTGAGTTTTAAAAATATCGTAAATTTACGATATGTGAAAAATTGCATATTTTCAATTATAAATAAAAAAACGACCAAAGATTCAACGAAATTTGCAATATCGTAAATTTACGGTCTATGCAAATAAACGTTTTAAGTTGCTTTCCAAAGAAAATTATAAAAAATCCGAATTAATCGGTCAAAATATCGAAATGCATAATTTAACAAATTTACGATATTAGATCAGTAGTCAAATAAAATACGACGATAGGGAAATATTCCATTAAAAAAAGGTGTTAATTGTACGATTAAAAGAATAAACAAATAAAGATATAAAATAATCGACTGCCGACTTCGACTATAATGATATATGGACCCATAATTTGTGAGAATTAGTTCTTCGATTATTTGAAAATCTATGAAATTCACGGTGTTTAGTGATAAATTTCGTAGGAAATGACAAAACACACGCCCACTGGTGGTCGGTATTTTATTTACGATACTACGATAAAAGTCGTTTGCGTTCCATTCAAATAAATATTTCGATGGAGAATGATTTTTACGATACACACGAATTGCTTTGGAATTTCTTGGAATGTTTTCTTTTGTTTTTCCTGATTTTTTTGGAATTGACGATCGTCGCCTTCGATGGAAATTCCAGGCAACAGTTTATCTGGAACGCAATGCATTCGATTTTATTTCACTTCATTTGGTTTCGTTTGTTTATCGCACCGATTTGATTGCGAGAGAAGTGCTTTGAATTGCATTTCGTCTAATTTTAAATTTTGCTTTTCTTTCTTCGCCTCTCCGATCTTCTCCGCTTCGTTCTTCTCCACCTCGTTCTTCTCCTTTCCGTCTACTCCTTGAGTTTATTTTCTTTTCCCGTTCATTCGTTCGTTGGTTCGCGAATGGCTTTAATTGCGTTTTTATTAAATTTCGCGGCATTTTGGCGAGGATTGCAATTAAAAGTTGTTGTTCCATATTGTTGTTGTTGATATTGTGATTGTTGTTGCTTCTATTATTTTTGTCGTTGTTGTTAGCGTTCGCCACGATTTACACTCGTGGACGCGACGTCGGCACTTTGAATTCTCCGCACTTCCTGGTTAGCGCCTCGACCCACACTCCACACGAGATCTCTTCTCTTTAAACCCCTCATCACTTTGTCTCTATCTATCTCTCGCTCCATCTCTCTCTCCTCCTCTCTCTCTCTCCTCCTCTCTCTCTCTCTCTCCTCCTCTCTCTCTTTCCTTCCTCCTCTCCCTCTCTCCTCCCCTCTCTCTCTTTCTCCTCCACCTCTATTACATCCTCTCGCCTTCGAATCCATTTTTCACACCCCGGACAATGCGATCATGTGACCGGATCGCAGTCGTTTGTCTTCGCCTCGATCGCCTCAACCCGATTCGATTCTCTTATAGTTTTCTGTCCATTTCACCATCGTCGGTCTATCCGGCACTCGCATGTCTGTCTGTCCATCAGTCTCTCTGCCTGTCTGTCCGTCCATTTGTCTGTCTTTTTGCCGCCGCCCGGTGATCTTCGACTCAATCTCCCATCGATCGTCGTCTGATCTTTTGTTGATCTTTCGCAGAATGTGTTTCGGGATTTGTTTTTCCCTATTTTCTTCTTTCTCTATATACCATATCTATCTCTCTTACTCTACCTCTCTCTCACTCTACCTCTTTCTCTTTCTCTCTCTCTCTCTCTCTCTCTCTCACTCTCCCCGCCTTCATCACCTTCTTTACGATTCTTTTCTCATGATCAAAGCGAGAACTCCTTTGAATCACTAATGTCGACTGATCTGCTGCTATCTGCATCTGTCCGACCTGCTGTCTGTCTATTCATTCGTGCTACATCTGTCTGTCCATTCGATCTGTCTGTCCATTCTATCTGTCTGTTCATCTATCCGATTGTCCGTGCGTCTGTCTGTCCATCTCTTTTCTAGTCTGGCTGACTATCGGTCTTTTCGTCCGTCCCTGCGCCAGACAAAACAACGCAAATCTTTGTCGGCTCGAAGGCTTTGTTGTGGTTTTCGCTTCCTCTCGGAGGGAACGCGGTTTGCCACCAATCGATTGATGGATGGATGGCTGCATGGAAGGATGGATGGATGGATGGAGTCGGACCGCTTGGATGCCGCAAGGTTGGCCTCTGGAAGCCAAGTGCAATCGCTCGGAGGCTAATGATGAGGAGAGCGAACGTTAATTAAATATTGATGCAAGATGACGAGACCCCAAGGAAGGACAGACAGACAGACAGAGGGAGAGAGAGAGAGAGAGAGAGGGAAAGGGATGCAAAGAGGAAGGGAGAGGTTGAATAAAGGAAAGACGGCCACAAGAGGAGAGGAGAAGACTATAGAAACTGGAGAGGAGAAAATGATGTTAGAAGTTTATTTTCTTATTGAGTGCCAAGGAAGTTAAAGAGGGAGCAAAAAAATAAACATAAATGGGAAGATAGAGGGAGGGAGTGAGAGAGAGAGAGAGAAGGAGTGAGAAAAGAACACTGTGAAAACGATAGAAAAAAGAACGATAGAAATAAGAAACACGAAACCATTGGAAGGAAGTTGTCGTTAACCTTTGAATTTATTTTAAATTGAATGATTGAATTCTTATGATTTTAATATTAAATTGATTTTCTCTCGCTCATCTCGTGACCTCGGTCGCTCACATCGCCCACTAAGGGAAATTCACACACACACACACACACAGGAGAACTTACATATACAGACACATGAGAACTTGGACATACACACAAATAGATAAACTAAAAATGATAGATAGAAAAACAAACAGATAGCGACAGACAGTAGTTGGGAAAATGAGATCAGCGAAGTGTTTTGCGCGTCGAATGGCGACAGACACACAGGCAGCGGGACAAGCGCATAGACAGACAGACAGATAGATAGACAGTGAGAAGCACTTACTCATACATATGAAAATAACACATACAACAACATATAGTGTGAAGACACGCGGCTCGATTCGAGTTCGTTCTCTAATGACAACATGTCCTGGCGTTGATGGAGAAGAACCTGCAATTGCAACAACAAATGCGACGACCGAATGGAGAAACGACAACAACAACAATGTGAGAATGAACAACAACAACAATGTGAGAATGAACAACAACAACAACAATGTGAGGATGAACAACAACAACAACAACAATTAGAGTAACAAAAACAACTAGGCTCGTTCATCAACAACAATTTGATGAAACTAGTATATTTGCAGTCGTTAATGTTGCTGGTAGCATCGAAATCGTTGCTGTAGTTGTTGTTGTTATTGTTGTTGCCGTTCTGATGCTCTAGTTGTTGAAACAAATGGTTGTTGTTGTTGTTTCTTCTGTTCCATGTCCTACATTCGAATGCAAAGTGGACGCCGCCTCGTGTCCGTTGCGGACTCAAACGCATCGAGTTCGGGATTCGTTTCGTTGTAGTTGTTGATATAGTTTTTGTTGTTACTATCGTTGTTGTTGTTATTGTTGTTATTGTTGCAACTGTCAATGTGTTCGTGTGTCGATGTCCTCGCCCCCATCCCAATCCATGTGTTGGTGTTCGCGTGAATCTCTGGGTCCGCCGGCGTCTGTGGGAGCATTTGTGAAATCCATGTCTGTGTATAAATGGCATTCATTGGTATTGGTGTATGGTGCAATGGGGTGTATGTGGTGACGTCTGTGTGTGTGTGTGGACCATGCGTGTGTGTGTGGGTGTGCATATTTATGCTTCCTCCTGCCATCGAAATAATAAAACAGGACGAAAAGAAAAACAAACTAAAAGAAAAAACTAAAAGAAAAAACTAAAAGAAAAACGATTGCGATTTGGGTTTCGCAAACAGAGAGAGAGATGGAGACCCAGATGCTCTCCGTCCTGCTCGAACACTCTTCTTCTCTCTCTCCATCTCAACCACCACTTCCTCTCTCTCTCTCACTTTATCCCTCCCTCTCTCTCTGTCTCTGTCTGTCTGTGTGTGTTTGTGCTCGCTTCCTTTGGCCTAGTTTGCACTTTGCACGGAGGCAAACAACAAAATCGTGTGTGTGAGTGTGAGTGTGCGTGTGAATGTGTTCGTTCAACTGCTGCTGCCGTTGGTTGCTGCTGGCGGCAACATTATTATCGCCCACTGCAATAGCAACAACAAACAGAACAAAAACAATAGTCAGAACAAAAACAATAGTCAGAGCAACAACAATGTAGACCAACACCATCACATAATGGTGGCAATGGTGTTGCCAACGATTCAGCCGGCATCTGAAACACCGATTGTTGTTGCTCCGACTGATGTTGTTACTGCTGCTGTTGGTGGCATCGAAAGCAGCAGCTGATGCCGATGTTGCTGCCTCTGAATATGCAATGTGGAGCGTGCAAATAGAAGGACTGCGGCAACCGTTGTATGCTAGTCACACACACACAAAACCAACACAGAGACAAGGACACACAGAGAGAGAGAGAGAGAGAGAGAGAAAGAGACAGAGCCACACACGAGGACACCGACCAAAACCCGTGGCTGACGCCGGAAGCCTCGAGTACCATCGGTTTTCGGTTTGGAACCCTGACCAAGCACCAGGTTGTGTTTGACTAATTCATTCTGTCAAAACCGATGGAAAATTGATGAATTCGATCATGTTGCCATCTCACTCACACATGTTGCCATCTCGCTCTGCACGTTTTCCCCCACTTTTTTCAATATATTTTCAAATCATTCTCTTTGACTTCGTTCCTCATGGTTTTAACATGATTTTAACTCCTTTCTTTGTATTTATTTCTATATCTAACTCTTCTAACTTCGCTATTATACTTCTAATTTCTCCCTCTCTCTCTTCTCTCTCTCTTTTCCTCTGATTTCTAACTTTTTCTCCCCTCTCCTTTGACTTCCTTGATTTAGTCCTTCCATCCATCTCTCTTAGCTCCATTAGTTTATTTTTCATCACTCTATTTTTCTCTCTCAAAGTCTCAATTTCTTCTACAAACAACTGAGTCAATGAGGAAGTGAGAGAAAATGAGAGTATGAGAGAACGTTACCAACGCGAGAATGAGATACCAAGTGCAAATGAGAGAGACTAAGTTAGAGTGAGAGCGCACGCGGAAAGAAAGAGAGAGAGAGAGCGACAACGTCTAACGTGTCGACATTTCATGGGAACGCGACACGAGTCCCGCGTCTCGTGGCAAATAAATCGTCATTAGTAGGAGAAGCCTTCAAAAAACCACACGCACGCATACCATGAAACACGCAACAACAACAACAACAATGATGCCAACAACAACAATGACGACAACAACAACAATGACACCAACAACAACAAGAACAACGACAAGACTCCCTCGACGATGGTGGGGATCGTTGGGGACGCTTCGGTCACGACGTCGACGTCGGGTGGTCGGTCGTTCATTTGCCTTCCACGACGAGTTAATTAATTCTCATAAACGAAAAAATTATCAAGTAAATTACGACCACACTTTCGCCGACTATCTGTCCATCTGTCTGTCTGTCCTCCCCGTCTGTCCCTCGGTTTGTCCATCTTTCGGTTTGACCAAGCAAGTGTTTGCATGCGTCCATCCAGAGAGAAAAATAAGAATTTGTCGATGGCGGCGGAATCTTCAAATGAAAAACCTCCAAGGTTCGAAGAGAAGTCAGGAGGAGAAAAAGGAGAAGACAAGGAGTGAGAGAGAAGAGGAGAAGACAGAGAGTGAGTACTGAGAAGAGGAGAATGAGGAGAACGAGGAAAGAGTGAGAAGAATAATATGAAGAACTCGGGAAGAAAAATCCTCTATCAACTCCAGAAGTCTCTACTCTCTAAAAGGATCAGAAGTTGTGTTGAGAAGACGAATTCAATCGATCTCGAGACGAGATTTTCCTCTCACAAATTGAAAACCTCTTCCTTCTCCTTCTCAAGTTCAACCTCTTCTGGAGATATTCTTATGAGATAACTTGACATAGAGAAAGAGAGAGAGAAGAGAGAAAAATGACCAAAGGAAGGCTTCCCCAAAAATCAGTCTCTTTCGGAGCCTTCAAAGCTTCTTTTGTGGCAACGAATTCACCGCTTCCTCCTCCTTTTCCTTCTCCAAACCGAAAAATCCCAATTTCAGAGAGAGAGAGACAAAAAATGTGCAAGACAGAGAGGGAAAATGTTTTTATGTCTGCAACACGTCTCGCGGAATCGTGACTGGAGTTGTAGTTTTTTTTCTGTTCTTGTTTTTTT
This sequence comes from Coelopa frigida, assembly GCA_017309665.1. Classification (NCBI taxonomy): domain Eukaryota; kingdom Metazoa; phylum Arthropoda; class Insecta; order Diptera; family Coelopidae; genus Coelopa; species Coelopa frigida. The sequence continues at coordinate 12,075,981 of CM029565.1, forward strand.
TATCTCGACTCGTTTTGCGGGCCACGTTCCATGCCCCAACAACAACAACACCGAAAAAAGTTATTGTTGGTAAAATTATTGTTGTTGTTGTAAGAGTTTTTGCGTATGTTTCGAGAGCTGTAAATTTGTGACTCTTGTTGCTGTGGATCGTGAGGTTTCCAACTATACCGCAACCACCTGGGATCCAATTGGGCCATATTTTAGAATCACAAGGATTTATATTAAAGTTTTCGGAATATTTTCTGACAACAACAACAAATTGCTTAAATCAAATTTATTGAAATTCAATAATGAATTATATAAAAAATTAAACATTTTCTTTATATAATCTATACAAGTTATTCATATAAATCAAATGATATAATAAAAATGTAATAAAATAACGTAAATTTTGAACATATAATAAATTACAAATATTAATAAGAAAATAATTAAAAATAAAATAATGAAATAACCAAAAATTAAAAATAACGCAATAAAAAATTTAGATATTCAGAAAATATTTCAATTTATATATTAACTTGAAATAAATACAAATTTTAAAAATATAAATAAATTTTATAAAAAAATAATTAAATAAAAATATCTCTTAAATAAATAAAATTAAAACAAAAAAGAATAAATAAATACAAATACAAACGCAACATGTTAATATTTCTGTTATTTTTTCACTTTTCTTTCACTTTCTTTTCGGCATTTCTAAAATTTATTCCAGGATTGATTTTGACAAATTTTCCATTGTTTTTGCATGTTTAACAAATGGCAACATTTTTTGACTTTTTGTTAAATTTGCATTTTGACTGTCGGCTCCTCCATAATTCAGTGGATCAGGAGAAGAGGAGGAGAAAGGGGAGGAGGAGAGAGAGGTGAGAGAGGAGAGAGAGGAGAGAGAGGAGAGAGAGGAGAGAGAGAAGAAAAAGAAGAGGATGAATGCAACATTGTTGCTGCTGTAGGTGTTGCTATTGTATTTGTTTTTATTTTTACTGGCTTTTATTTTATCATCATTGTTTCTGTTATTGTAATATTATTATTATTTTATTTTATTTTTATTGTTATTTTGATTGTTGTTATTTTTATTGTTATTAGGAATTTGTTACTTTTATCGTTCTTATTTTGTTCGCTTTTGCATTTTTTGCACATTCTGCTTGAAACTATTTTAATCATTCAATTCACATGCTGACGAAGTGACGAAGAGGAAGAGGAGAAAAGATAAAATAATGAATAAGAAAAAATAACAAGGAGAAAAAAATAATAAAGATAGAAAATAATAAAGATAGAAAATAATAAAGAGAGAATATAAAAGAGAAAAATTACAGAAGGAGAGGATGAAAAGGAGACGTTGAGGTGCCGAAAGACAAGGATTATGTAAAACAAGTGCCCTCAGAAATGCATTCGAAAACAACTGCAGTCACTACAGCAACAATAAAATCAACAGAAGCAACAAAAAATGCAACAGTAACAAAAAATCCAATAGCAACAAAAAAAAATACAATATCAACAAAAAAAATACAAAATCAACAACAAAGACAACAGCAGCGACAACAAGAACAACAGCAGCGACAACAAGAACAACAGCAGCGACAACAAGAACAACAACAACAACCGGAGATAACAACAGACATCATCGTTCATTGACATTCGACTAGAAGAAGTAGAAACAACAGAAGACAACATCTGATGAATTCAAGACAAGACCACAAAGGAAGGAGTAGGAGAAAGGGAGAGAGTGAGAAAGGGATAGAGTGAGAAAGGGAGAGAGTGAGAAAGGGATAGAGTGAGAAAGATATAGATTGAGAAAGAGAGATAGTAGGAAAGAAAGAAGAGAAATAAAGAGATGGAGGGAGAGAGGTGAACAAAAGCAAGGAGAGAGGTGAAGAAGAAGCAAGAAAAGAGGAGACAGAACGGAGTAGAGAGGTTAAAAAATTTCAATTTCAGAGACATTTTTGCGCGTCAAAAATATCGACAGCAAGAGAAAAAAAACGCGCGTCGGACGCGAGTCAAAGTGGCAAATGATGAAGGCGATGAAGAGAGATGGAGAGAGCTGAGCTGAGGACGAGAAGAGGAGGAGAGAGAAGAAGTGACGAATGAGAAGAGAAGGAGGAGCGAGAGAGAGAAGTTGACGGTCGCGGCTTATTTGCGCCTTCACGCATGCGCACAAATCACATTTCATTTTGAAATGACAGCGGCAACAAAAAATAAGAAGAAAAGAAAGAACATACCAACAACAGACAAGAACAACAACATATTATAACAACAACAACATATTATAAAAACAACAACAAATAATAACAACAACAACGATGTCGGTGTCGGCAACAACTAATGTCAATTGCTTCCCGCCTGACATGAATCGCAAAATAGAAAGAGAAACCGGTGGGGAGCTGGAGAAATATTGAAAATGATAGACAAAGATAGCGAGAGAGGGAGACAGAGAGAGAGAGAGAGAGAGAGAGAGAAGCGAAAAGAATTATAAAAAATGACAGACAGCCAGACGCAAAAAAAAAAACATGATCGAGCTGTGGCGGATTCTTGTTGAAAACAACAACAATAAGAGTAGTAAAAACAACAACTATAAGAGCAACAACAACTACAAAAATAATAACAAAAAACAAAAATATATTTAATAATTAACAACAACAATTTCAATTATAATTCCAACAACAAGAAGAGACTATGGAAAAATATCGACATCAATGACAGCATATTATGTTATTCTTGTCTGCTGCTGTCTGTCTGTCTGTGGCCGTCGTCGGCCAATGACCAGACAATGACCCATCGTCATTTGCATTATCATCGCATAAAAATTTATTAGCACTCACGACAACAACAACCTAAAATGTTGTTTATGCTGCCATTGATGTTGTTGTTGTCATTGCCATTGAAGTTCTTTGTTGTTGTTGTCATTGCCATTGATGTTGTTGGCTTTGGGTAATTACCCACTGTTGACTGCTGACGACGATGGCGATGGCGACGTTGGAGGCAATTATGATCCCTTCCTACCACAACATGAAATTAATTAATGAAGTTGTCGTTCTATCTCCCTCCCACACTTCCCTCCATCTCTCTCTCTTTCCTTTACACACTTCACTTCCCCTCTCTCTCCTTCACACACTTCCCTCCCTCTCTCTCTTTCCTTCACACACTTCACTCTCTCTCTTTGTTTCTATCACAATATGGTGATAGTTTGTTATTGTCGAAGCAACAGTTGCCAAGCAGACTTGTGCCATCAACAGAGAGAGGAGCAATGAAAAAATGAATGAACAATGAAAACTCTGTTGCTGACAACATGAGGCAGCAACATGTAACAAGCACTAGCAACAATAATCCACCTACAACAATAACAAAGCAACATCACAATACACAAGACAGCAAAAGAAAAATCTAACAAAAATTGGATTGAGCCACGATCTTATCTTTAAGAATATATCGTCAATCATCAAGATGAATGATGATATTATCTTCAACAATATCCTTGTCTCTCTCTCTCTCCCTAATACACAAGTTGTTGTTATCAACAAAATGCTGCAGCAACATTTGATGAGAAGAGAGAGAGAAAATATTTGATGAAAAAAAAAGATTCTTGTTGTGCAATTCTATTGGCAACAGTTGTTGTTGTCTAAAATATATATAATTTAAAAAAAAAAAAATTTTTGTCTGCAATTATTGTTGTTGTTGTAGAATGTTTGCTTTCGCACGCGTTGTTTGTTTATTTTTCGAACGCCATGCATCATTAACATAAAAAGCAGCGAGATCGAGAGCAAGAACGCGAACACCAGAAGAAGAAGACGTGTCTGCCCAACTGTCCGCATGTCTGTCCGTCCACCCGTCTGTCCGCATGTCTGTCCGTCCACCCGTCTGTCCGCATGTCTGTCCGTCCGTCTGTCAGTCATTCAGGTCGCATTCCGTCTGTCTGTCTGGCTGCGGACGTCGACGGCGATGAGTGAGGCCCAGTGTGTGTTTGGCTTCTTCCTAATTTACGATATTGATTTTGGCGAAAATCAACTTAAAGATTACGATCGACGCGGATTTCGATCTGGATCGAGCGAGGTGGACGGACAGACGGACGTCCAGACGGCGGCGAGAACACCCGCAGATAGACAGACACATGGCCCAATAGAGAGCTAGTGAAAGAGAGAATAAGAGGGAGGGAGAACGAAGAAGATGGAGATGAAGACGTGCGAATGGAGTGTGAATCGTCTGAATTTTATGGAAAGCCATATATAAATATTTAATTTATGTGATGATCAATAGGAACAACAACATTAACAACAACAACGAGTGTCGAAATAATAGCAACAACAACAACGCGTATTGAAATAATAGCAACAACAACAACAATTAGTATTGAAAACAAAACAACAACAAAAACAAAAGAGTGCCCGAAAGTAACGATCGAAAGAAATTGATCGTATTTCAATCAAAGGAAAAGGAAAGAAAAGATTTCGCTAAGATTTATTTATGTGAAAATTCTTCCGAAGGACGAAGCGATAGACAAACAGACGAAGAGAAAGGAGGGAGAGAAGGAGGTGGAGAGAAAGAGATGAAAATAGAGAAAAAGAGAAACGAGAGTGGAGAGAAAGAAATGGAAGAAGATTTGTGTTTGAAAAACTTATTCTTGCTCAAAATTATTTCATGCTCATGAAAATCCAAACGATCTTTTTGTTGTTGTTGGTGGAGAGAGGAGTAAAGAGAAAGGGACGAGAGGTAAGAGAGAGGGAGACAGAAAGAGAGAGACAGAATCAGCAAAGTTTGTCCCTGACCTCACAACCACAACTCGGTGGATACGCGAACGATCGATCGATGGATTCGATTGTTTGACTGACTGATCGTATCTTTAATAGTGTTGTAGTTCTTATTATTTCACTACATTTTTATTGTTGTAGTTGTTTTTGTTGCTGGCAACTGTCAACTCAATGCGCAGGTAATGCAAAAAATCGTATTATTGTAATTGTTGTTGCTGTAATTTATAAAAAAAAAAGGCCACACGTTTCGCTCTTGCTTTTCTCTCGTTTCTCACTTGTTGTTGGTATCGATGATGCTGCTGCTATTGTTGTTGTTTTTGGTGTTATTGTTGTTGTTATTGAAATGGGTTGGTCAACCGTTGTTGAAGGTGCTATTTCCATTGTTGTTGTTATTGTGCATTTATTTCTGCTATTTATTTAATTTTCTCAAGCATTCAATTGATCGATCGCTAATTGTCGGGAAATCGAAAACGAATTTTCGTCGATTGACTAAAGGTATTTTAATTTATTGTTGTCATGTTGTTGTTGTTAATGTCATGTTGTTGTTGTTGCCATTATTGTTGCCATTATTGTTGTCATTATTGTTGTTGTTGCTTTTGCACAATTGATTGACAATTGTAAATGCAACCGATTTGAAAATATTTTAATTGAATAGATAATTATTTGATTGCGCTGATCAGCTACAATAAAAATAGAAATGATAATAACAATAACAACAACAACAATAATAATAATAACAACAAAAATAAATAAACCAAACGCGAAGAATTTGGTGAATTGCATTAAAATAACAAAAAAAAAAAGAATATAAAGATAACAACTAGAATTAAAACGAATTAAATTAAAAGCTATGAAATTAATTTGGAAATAAGTAAATTATAAGTGTTGTTGCCAAGAGGAAGGTCAGACAAAAAAAAAATATATATTACTATTTTTTACATTTTCAATTTCGACTTCTTCAAAAAAAAACACTTTTCAAAAAATTCTTTAATTTAAAATATGTGTTAAAAATATATGAAAAATATTTATAAAAAAAAAATCGAATACAATTTATGAATTCTTTCCAAAACCAGCTGCAATAACAATAACAACAACAACAACAGTAGAACAACAATAGAAAAACCACTGACAGATCATCAATTAAAATAAAACAACAAGTCTAAGGAAAACAATAACAATAACTCAATAGGAAAATAAAAAATACCGCAACCAAGAAAAAAAAAACACTTGTCAAAATAAAGTGGACGGGAGAGAAGAAGAGAAAAAAAGAGAGTGAAAAATGAGAGAGAAAAAAAAGAGAGAGAGAAAAAGAATGGAAAAAACAGGAGATGAAAAAACATAAGAGAAATAAAGAGACGAAATTGAGAAAAAAGTGAAAAAGAAAAATGGAAGAAAAAAAAGAAGAGGAACAAAGCAGAGGAAAAAAAAGAAGAGGAAAAAAAGAAGAGGAAAAAAAGAAGAGGAAAAAGGTAGAGGGAAAAATAGAGATGAAAAAAAAAAACAGAGGAAAAAAGATGGATGAAAACAAATTGAAAATAATTGGCAACAAGAGTCGAGAACCGCCAAAAACGTCGAAGGCGTCGAACGAAATCCGACGAAGCTGTCACTTTCATTGACGTATTCGCCAACGACGGCGATGTGAAGTGAAGTGGGAGATGGAGAACGAGAACGAGAGAGAGAGAGATAGAGAAATAAAGAAACCTCGACTGTCGGTCGAGTGACGACAGACACAGAACGATAGAGAGTGGGGCAGAGAGTGGGACAGAGGGTAGGGCTGAGAGTGGGACAGAGAGTGGGACAGAGAGAGTGGGGCAGAGAAATAAAGAGAGAGTAAACGATAGTGATGAAAAATTGATTGAAACAAGGGAAAGAGAGATCGATGTGAAAGAGAGAGAATAGAAATAAATAGAGAAGAAACCGGGACAGAAGAGAAGAAAGCCAAAAGGGTAATAGAGAGACGAAGCTAGAAGAGACGAGGGAGAGAGAGAGAGAGAGAACAGAACAAAGGTTGCTGCCGAAAATACTGAATGTCCGATAAGTGAGATAACATTTCAAGGTTGTTGTTGTTGGATGAGGTCTCGAGGCTGACAGTGTTATTGTTGTTGTTGTTGCTATTGAATGTTATTTTTTTGTTGTTGTTATTTAATGTTATTGTTGTTGTTGTTGCTATTGAATGATATTTTACTTTTTTTGTTATTTAATGTTATTGTTGCCATTGTTTTTGTTATTGTTTGAAAAGTGGCAGCCAAAAACGAAACAGCGAATCATTGTTGAAGGCAATTATTTATTTCGTCTAATGATGAGACGTCGAGGGTCGATTGCGAATGGATCAGCAGAAACCAAAAAAAGTATGAGAGAGAAGGAACAAAATAATAAAAACAACGATAGAGTAAAATAATTGAAACCGAGAGAGAGATTGAGTGGATCAAGTGCATGTGCTCGGTTGGTCTGCGATCAGTTCCTTCCTGTTAGCTTTTTCTCCCATTCCTCCCCCACTCTCTCTTTCACTTTCTCACTCTGCCTCGCACTTCCTCTCCCTCTCTCTCTCTCTCTCTCTGTCCCTCTCTATTACTCTCTTCCATTGAATTTTCATTAGTTCTTCACAGCAACAACATCAAAATTAGAGATACAAATTCGACAAGAGCAAAGAATTTTATCGAATTAAAAGGATCTAAGAAATTATCGGATTAGAAATTTAAGAATCATGAGATCGTAATCGAGATCAATTGAACAGAGAAGAAGATAAAAAACACCGTCACTCTTTTTCACTCTCTCGCTCTCCCCCTCTCTCTTTGCGTTTATCTTTCTCAGTCACTCTATCATTCACTATTAACCATTTTATTGTAGTTTTAATTGTTTGCCATTATTGATGTTGTTGTTGTTGCTTCAGCTAACTTTTTAAGCCACGTGCGATTAAGAGAGAAAGAGAGAGAAGGTGTTGGCAGTAAAACCGTGTAATACCAAGTGACAACAACAACAGTGATAACAACAATGAATGTGCCATATTCAGTCAACAAGTCTAGACAAGTTCAAGTTATCGTTAATGTTGTTGTTGTTGTTGTTCTTACTATCGATTGTTTAGTTTGGTCATTTACTATTTTATTATTATTATTACTTGGTTTGCCATTTTTGTTGTTGTATTTATTCAAGTGTCTCTCAAGTCGTCAGCTTAATCTATTAAAAAAATCTGCACCAACAATAAAACGTAGTGGAAAAATGATGATGGGAATGTAAACAAAAATATTTACTTACACATTATAAAAATATTTATATACATATATACATCTTTTTCAACTCTTTCATCGATTTACAGCTTTTTATGAATGGACGATTAGAAGAATTATTTTCTACTTAAGAGCGAAAAATATATGAATAGAACAAGAAGCATTTTTTTAATGATTAAAAAAGAAGTACAAAAAAATTAATAAAAAACAATTTGAAGAAGAATACAAATTTTAAGCAGAAAATATAAAGCAAACAAAATCAAATATAAAAGCAATATAAAATCAAAATATAATAAGAATCAAAAAATTTGTAACAGAAATTTAAAAGAAATGTAATAAATAAGATATGAAATAATGAAAAATGAAATAATGAAAAATGAAATAATGAAAAATTAAATAGAAAAAAATTAATATTATAAATTAAACTAAATTAAAAAAAACTTCAAACTCCTCTATAAACCATAAATTTTAGTCAATGCACAAACCAACGAGGAAAACAGAATGCAATCGAAGCTCAAATGAAAGATGAGCTACTTGTTGGCTTTTCAATAATTTTAGGCAGAAGCTAAGGCAATAAATTTCGGGAAACAGTATTTCAGACAGCTCCAACAATAACGACAAAATAACGATGAGACCAAAATAACGATGACAACAAAATAACGATAACAAAACAATAACGATAACGATACAACAATAACAATAACGATAACACTACGACAAATGTCGTCTGTGAAAATTCGCATAGATTTGTGCGAAAATAATAAAATAAGTAATGTTGCCGATGATTTTGAAATGAATTGAACAAATTCGCGAACATGACTCAGTTTGAGTGACGACAAATGATGTTGTTGTTGTTGTTGTTCGCCACCATTGGAGTGCAAAAATACAAATAAATAAATAGAAACCGAAATTTCATGTATCTATTAAATTTATTTATTTGTCACACAATAAATCATTGTCAAAAATAATGATGCATGAAAAATAGCAGCGACGATAGAAATATCGCCGACATGAATCGGAAAGCAGAATTCCAATAGACAGACAGATTAACGGAGAGAGACGGGAAAGACAGACAGAGCGACTGATATACGAACAGACATGCAGATAGACATCTAAGCGAGCAGACATTGACTGTCAGCACATATGTAAATATCTATTCAATCGAACCATCCGAGAGCATCCGAGAGACATGTTGGAAAGTATGGATCATATCAACGATAGATTATGTAACAGATAATTAAATGAATGTATTTTCAAAGAAATAGGCAAAAATTTCAAATTACAAATAAATTTCCATACAAAAGCATATGCAAATATGATATGAAGAAAATTTGTTCTTTGTGAAAAATGTAATTATCAACCTTGTAGTTTGATTGAGAATGTTTTTAAAGAAATTTAAAAAATATTTAAATTAATTTTTCGTCGGCATAAAATTATTTAAAATTTTTCATAAATTTCTGTTTTAAAATTTTAACTTTTTATCACTATTTCGGACAGAACAAATAATTTATGAATGACAGATGAAAAACAAAATTGGCATATGCTTTACTGCGAATTTCTATTTTAAATTTAGTTCTTTTTAAATATATTTCTACTTCCTGTAATTAATTTCTATGGAAAAGTGTTATTTTATAGTTTCAGAAAATTCAACTAATCAAGTTATATAGAAAGTTGCCCCAAAAAATTCTTCTTTGGAATATTAAAGTACTGTAAATATTATTTACAAACTAATTTTCTAAAATTATTTTCTAAGTAATAGACATTTACTATGCATATTTCTTTTTGCCGTTTCATGATGAAATAATGATTGTTCTGGTATTAAAATCTCAGTAAATGAAAACGTAGGTTATTCTAAGAGGAAAAGTTTCCAAATTGATACCTGACCTTCCGCAATATAAAATCGATCATGTTTAATTACCTGAAACGAGGGAGAAAAATTGATAAGTAAATAAATAATATGTAGATATATAGATAAGTAAATCAAAAGTAGATAAGTAAATAAATAGTAGATACATAACTAAAAAGAAAATAAGTAAAAACTATGCAAAGGAAAATTTAAGGAATTGCATAATATTGCATTATAAAGATATATGCTAACCGAAGCATCTTCATGGTATTTCTTTATAGACAATGGAAATATTTCCCCGACATCCAATTCAGGTGGATATAGATATATATGTAGATAGAGTGAGTGTATATTTATGTTACCACATTGGTTTCCAACGAAATCATACACAGAACAAATAAACAGAACGTGTTCTAGAATTACACTGGAAATAATAAACATGAGCAAGAATGAGGAATTTCCGGAAGAGAAGAATCACAACCTACTCCAATTGTTTTCAAGTTGTCCCATCGACGATGACGTTGTTATTATTGTTGTTATTATTGTTGTTATTATTGTTGTTATTATTGTTGTTGTTGATGATGACGACGTCTGTTGACGTGGAGGGAGGAAACCTGAGGACCCGATCCCTCCTCCCTTCACCCTCCTCACTTTGGCATTCCATGGGCAACAACAACAACAAGAACAACAAGAACAAAAATAATAACAAAAATAACTCATTTCCCTAAAAGCGCCCCGGGTTTTGAATTAATTTCGAGGAACGCGAAAGAAGCAACCGAGGGTTCCGCATTGTGTTCGATGCGACGGCAGACTCGGCGTCGCAACGACACACGCACACAAATGCATATTTTGACTCACACTCACATATGTGAATGGGGGGGAACTCATATGTGTGTATGGGGGAGCTTCAGTCTGTGTGTGTGTGTGTGAGCGATGCATGAATAATAAAAATGCGTTGTGTTTGTGCTTCGCGAAGCAGAGTCGAAGCCAGGGACAATCGCGGATGGCAGAGAGAAAGAGCGAGAAGGGAGGGGGGACAAAGGGCAAGGAACAGAGAGAGATGGAGGAGGTAAAGGGAAAGGCAGAGAGAGCGAAAGAGTGACTGACGGAGTGTGAGAGAGAAATAACGAGGCTCTATCTCAATGTAAACAAACCCGATACGACTCCCGACGACTCTGACGCACAACGATTCAGAGAGTTTTTTGTTTTTTTTTTCGAAAGCCCCACAAATTCCCGAACCAGAAGCTCGCGTCGAAAGTCCCCTGAGGCGAATGCGTGGGAGTTTGAGGGCGTGGCGAAAGTACCAACGAGGCAGGGGGAGGAGGAAAACAATTGCAGGAAGAGGCTGCAGTCGCTGACGAGACAAAGGGAGCTGACATTGGTGCACTTTATTAGGGTTCCGACGGAGTGATGAAGGAGAGGAGTTGAAAGGGGTGAAGAAGGGATGGAAAGGAATGGAGGAGACAGAGATGGAGAGTAGATAGACAGAGGATAAAGAGTGGATGATGAGTGGATGAAGAGGGAATCGCTTTGTTTTTGAAGAGCAAATGTTGTCGACGCATGTAATTCTGGCAACAACAATCGGAGTTCGCAGTACCAAGAATTCAAGGAACAGAAGAACAGGAAGTGAAGTGAAAAGGGGAAGAAATAGACTGAAAAGAAATAGAGTAATACACAAAAAGTGAAAGAATGTTAGTGGGAGAAAGTCAGAGGCACAACGATTGAGTCAAAGGATTGTTATGATGAAGGAAAAAACGGGGTAAGGTCAGGGGGTTAAAGAAGCTAGTGAAGGATGCAGGAAGGAATAAGTTCTGAAGAAGTTCATGCAAAGCGGAGGGCGGTAAAAGAATGCAATTAAAAGGGGGTGAAAGGAAGAGAAAACAAAAGGAATAGAGAAAGTAGAAGAAGAAAACAAGAAAAGGGATAAAAAGGGCTGTAGAACAATAAAAAATTAAAATATCAGAAGCCGGAAGCGAAAAATTAAAATTTTAAAATATGTTTAAAGAGGAAGAAAGTCAGAACAAAGAAAGGAAAAGAAAAAGAAAGAGAGAAAGGAGAGAAAGGAAAATAGAGAGAGAGTATTATAGTGAAGGATAAAGAATTACGGAATATGGAGCCTCAAGGAGAACCATCAGTGAGTTGAAAGATGAAAGAGAATGAAACATTTCAAAGGAGAAAGTGAAGAAGCAAAGAGAGTGCATGGAAGATATTGAAGGAAAGAGAGGGAAATGAAAGTGGATGGAAAGAGAAGAGGAAAATCGAAGAGGGGAAATAAAAGAGGTGGAAAAAATATTGATGAAAACGTGCAACTGGCGCACCCTGTATTCGGGATGAACTTCGTCGGCGTGCAACACATGCAAATAATAATTATTACTCATCGTCGACATGTCGGGAATTAAGCATTCGTATTCGACAACAACATCAACAATGACAACAACTACAACAACTACGACAAAAACATCAACAATGACAACAACTACAACAACAACGACAAACACATCAACAATGACAACAACAACAATAACTAAATCATTGACAATGACAACAACAATGTCTGCAATAGCAAGAAAAACATCGACAACAACAACATGTCGTAGCAGCTGCTGTAAATGGTAGCAGCAACATGCGTCACATAAATTACAAGCAACAACAACGGCAACAACAACAACAACAACAACAACAGCATGTTGCTATGCATCGTTGGTTTGCAACAATTTGTGGTCGCATGCGTTGTCACAATAACAACAACAAGACTAACAACAAAAACAAAAATGACAACAATAATACTGACAACAACAACATTTTGCATGAACAACCTCAGCTGATGAAGAACAAAATACGAAAAAATAAAAACAAAAAACAAAATTCATACAAATAAATCAATTGAGAGGACAGAATGAGAGGGATAGGAGAAAGAAAGAGAGAGAAAGAGAGAGAGGGAAGAAAGAGAGGGAAAGAGAAAGAGAGGGAAAGAAAGAGAGGGAAGATAAAGAGCAACGGAAGAGAAAAAGAGAAAGGGATGGAGTGTGACTTTCAGAATGAAGGAGCCGCGATGTTGCAGATCAGGCGACGACCTACGACGACGACGACGATGTATAAAAATAACATCCCGAGGATGACGTCGAATCATTTTGGAATTCGTGAGCAGCCGTGAAATATATAGGGTGAGTTATGAAGATGTAGAAATTAAATTTCAATATTTGATCGGTCTGTATTCACAACTACATATAATAAAACTATGCAATCCAATAAAACTAAAATTGATAGAAAATCGCATTTAAAGTTAAATTGAAATTATATTTAAATTTAAATGAATTTTTAATTTAATTTAATTTTGTTAACCAAAAAGATTATATTTACTTTTTAATTACTTTTGAATTCACCAAAATTAATCGAAAATGAAATTGAATTAAAAATAAATTGTAAATTAAAAAAAAATGGCATCAAAGTTAATTTCAAAACAAAACCTTAAAAATAAAAAAATATCCATAAATAAAAAAAAATCAAGAGAATTATGGGAAGTAGAATTTAAAAGTAAAATCCAAGAATTTGAAAATTTAAAAATTTACCAGAAATATACAGAAACTTAAATAAAAGTAAAATACAAATTGTAAAATAATTCACTTTTATTTAAAAAAAAAAACAAACTATTAAAATATTTTTATATTTATATTCAAATCAAAACGAACTCAAAATAAATCAAATCATTTATTTTCGAATCGAAACGAAATCGAAAAACTCAAAAATAGATAAATCGATAGAGACTGCAAATTAGATAAAAACTCAGAATTAGAAAAACTGAAAATTAGATAAAAACTACAAATTAGAAAAAAACTCAAAATTAGAAAAAACTCGAAATAAGAAAAAACTCAAAATTAGAAAAAAACTCAAAATTTGAGAAAAACTGAAAATTAGATAAAAACTTAGATAAAAACTCTCGTCGGTTGGCAGCACCGGTTGTACATACGAAGCAATGGCGACGACAACAATAATAACAACAACAATAACAACAACAAAATCAGCAACAACAACTTCATGTTGGACAGTGTGGCGTATGCGTAACGGGAAATTCGTGACGACCGTTTGGCTTTCCGGTCGTGCATTGGTCTGTCCATCTGTCTGTCCAGCTGGCTCTGTCCAACTGTGTTCACGTCTGTCTGTCTGAGTTCTCTGAGTCTCTTTGTAGTTCTGTCTGCCTGCATGTCTGCTTGTATATCTATAAGTTTATCTGTTGCTTTGACTATCTGTTGAATTGTCTGTCTGTCGGTTTTTCTCTGTGTCTGTCGATTTTTCTGTCTGTTTGTGGGTTTTTATGCCGTCTGTCGGTTTGTCTAGCCAATTGTCGGTCGGTCGGTCGGTCAGTCTCTCTTTCAGTTTGTCTGTCGGTCTGTCTGTCTGTCTGTCCATATGGACATCCATTGGTGTGTTTATTTTCCCTCCGGCAGCCGGCAGTTTCTGTGTGTGGCATGTGGGACGGCGAAAAGTTCAATTAAATATAATTTCTGCCATTTATTGCCGTGTCATTTCGTTTAATGTAAATAATTGACCAGACAGTTAGATGGGACGGACAGACAGACAGAAACTCTAGGAGAGGGAGAAAGAAAGAGACAGTAAGATAGAGAGAGAGAGAGATACAGTATAAAATTAGAGAGATAGAACCCGGTAGTAAATAGAGGGAGGAAACAATAGACAGATGGAAAGTTCTATCGTCGTTTGGATGGTTTAATTGCGGCTTTAAAATGTTATCAAAGGCTCGGCAACAACTCCAAATTATTAGATTTTCCCCTCTCTGCTTCTATTTCCTTCTCTCTCTTCTATTTCCTTCTCTCTCCCACTATCCCTTTGTCTCTCTCTCTCTCTCTCGCCCTTCCTTCCCAAAACCCGACCCTTTGAAGTCGGAAGCCTCAAACGACTCGCTTTACGAGAGCTCGATCAAAGCTCGCGACTCTCGAGGACTCGGAGCGAACGAAGAGAACTCACAAACACAAACACACATACATGCATACCATTGCAAATACACACACAATTAGAAAAAAACATACCCATTTTACAAACATATACAAATAAACATATATAAAAACACCCATTACAAATACACACACATTTTAAATACTCTGCGGAAAAACAAAGCCTAAACGAAAGCTCGTTAATGAATACAATTTGCAGCCAAGTCAAAGGAAGCAAAGGAAAACGAGAGGGAGGATGAAGAAGGGAAAGTCAGGGGAAGGTAGAAGAAGTCAAGGGGATGCAGGAGGAGGCACAAGGATTCAGTATGAAAAGCAGGAGAAGGCCGGAGTTTGACTCCAGGCGCCCTTCGAAGTTCATCGACATCGACAGCTGCAGTCCACGAGGTAGATGGACGAAGATTGGGGTTGGATGAAGATTGGGGTTGGATGGAACTCGTGGTGAGAGTTTTAAACGAACGAAATCCAGCTGATGAAACTCCTTCTCAGCTAAAGAACCTCCTTCCCAACTAAACTGATGAAGTTATCGTGGGATTGATTATCGTTTTTATCGTTGCGGTCTCTTGTTTATCGATGGCGACAACATCGACGATGGTTGGAGGCAGGGAGGGCGTGGTAAAGGGGGCGGTAGTTTGTTGGCGTCGTCGTCAAACCTTTCATCTTAACGACTTCCTCCTTCCGCAGTTGCTTTTTATTATCGTCGTTGTTATAAGTTATTGTTGTTTTTTGTTGTAGCTTTTATTATTCTTGTTTTTGTTATTGTTAAGTTTGCTTTTTATCACCCAAAACATAAAAACCTTCGATTTATCGATCGCTTTGTGAAACCGCAAACCAACGATCAACTGAGATTGGTGCGAGCCAAATTCACAAGGGATGAGAAGGAGAAAAGTAATTGAAGGGGAAGGCATGATGAAAAGGAGAGAATGAGGAGAAGAGAAGGAGGAATGGAGATTGAGAAAGAGAATGAGTGATGGAAAATCAGAATGAGAAAGAGGTATGCTTGAGACTCGGTCTGCTCGGTTGAAAAGGTGAGGAAAAGAAAATTATAAATACACCATGGCGTATGAGTTATATTCAAATATTCGCTGTAATAAGGAAGAAGGGATGGATAGATGGATGGATGGATAGATGGAAGGATGGATAGATGGATGGATGGATAGATGGATGGATCGGTTAACGGTTGGATTGGAGTAAATAATTAATCAATTGTTCGATGAGTGAATTGGTCGATGAGTGAATTGGTCGCAACATGAATTAGCGAATTATTAATAAATTGATTAATTTTTGTATTACCAACATCATAGAAATTTCTCTATTTCGTTTGCTCTCATAAAAAAGAAAAAAAAGATTATCTTTCACTTTTGAACTTCTATAATTCCTCCAGATGACAAGGGCAGAAATTTGATAAATTCACAATAAAATTCAATAGATTTGAAATACAAAAACAACAACAAAAATATTACCAAAATCTCTCACACGCACGCCTGCAAACGTATGTAAAGGAAAATGAAATCAAATTAAAATCATATTTATTTAGTTTGCTTGCAGCAATGAGAACAAAGACAGACAGAGTGGACAGACAGACGGATGGACACTCGGACGGAAGAACAGACACAGTGGTAGACAGCAAAATCGGAGCTACCGATGGAAATGCAGTCACACAAAGTGAACCCGGCAATTAGACAGACAGTCTGTCTGTCTGTCCGTCTGCTAGACAGACATGTGGTCGGCATGCATTGGAATCGACCGACCGATGATATTGTTGTTTTGGTATTCATGATGTTGTTGTTCTGATTGTAGTTGTTCTTGTTGTTATTGTTGTCGACCGAGTTGAAGTTTTCTTTCGGCTCGCTCTCAATTTCGGCAACGCCAGACACAATTTGTCTCTTTGTCCGTCCAAACGTATTTCCTCCTTTCGGGTTTCCGTTTCTCCGTCTGTTCATGAGTTTTTCCTTCTGTCTGAATGTCTATTTGGCTGTCTGCTTCGCATGAGCGGATGCTTTGTGTGCGTGATGTCAGCTCGTCCGTCTGTCCGTCCGTCTGTCCATTCATCTGTCCATTCATCTGTCCGTTCATCTGTCCGTTCTTCTGTCTATTCATTTGTAACCTCTTCTCTCCCTCGCAACAAGTTGTTTTTCCTGTCTCTCTTGGGTTTGCACGATCTCTTTTGATAAACGAATTTTCTCTTCATAAAAATTCGCTTTTTTTCGCCGTCTCTTCCTGATTCTTAATGATGAAAAATGAAATTAATAGAATAGACAGAGAAGAAAAGAAGAGTGGAAAAAATTATATTTCTGGAGAAGAAGAGAGAGAGAAAAAACGAATATTTCTAAAGAAGAATATTTTAGAAGAAGAAAATTTCAGAAGAAGAAAATTTCAGAAGAAGAAAATTTCAGAAGAAGAAGAATTTCAGGAGAGCAAACATTTTTGAGGAAGATTTGTGGAATTTATCAATGCAATTGCTTCAAAGTGAAATCAGAACTTTTAGAAATACTCTGTCTCTTTCTGAACATTTCGATTTTTTTTTTTCTTTAATCAATTTCCGGTGATGTCGTTGTTGTTTTTGTTTTTATTATTGTCTGATGCTGCTGAGAAATATTTTTCCATTAAAAGAATCCCACTCTCGAAGCGGTTGATTTGTCTCTTTCTCTCATCTCACTCTCAATCCATGAGTATATCGTATATATCTCTCTCTCTCTCTTTCCCCTTCTCTCCCTCATCTATTTCCCTCTCTCTCTCCATCACTCTCTCTCCACTCTGTCGATTCGTTTTGTCTCGCCATCAGTCGATTGGCAACTCAATTACGTTACCAACTGTCTACGTTCGAGTGAGACATGAAAATTCGAAACAACCAAATCATGTTGATTGACCTTAAAAAGCACAATGAAGAAGCAATAGACATGACAACAAAAACAAAACAACAAAAACAAGACAACAACAAAAAATCAACAATAACATGACAACAACAAAAAATCAACAAAAACAAGACACCAAACACAAGTCAATAAAAACGAGTAACAGAAAAAAAAATAATAACAATACGTAACAGAAAAAATAATAACAATAAGTAACAGGAAAAACAATAACAACTTTTACAAAAACAATCTTTAACCAAAGACCTGCAGCAACAAACAGAAGACGATCAACAGCAGCATCGGCAAAAACGATGAGGACGCAGATGATGGAGAGAGCGAGAGAATAAAGAGGAGATGAGGTGGAGGAGCATCTGATGGAGGCGTCTCGAGGTAGAGATGAAGAGCAAAACAGATGCGGAGAAGAGAAGAGAGAAATTGCATTGCACCGAGGGCGCTGGCGGATGGACTAAGGAGGTGGTTGGGCGAGGAAGGGACGAAGAAGACTCTGGTCACAAATTGCAGGAGGATTCTAGTCACAACAACAAATTCAACGAGACAACAATAACAAGTTCAACTAGACAACAATAACAAGTTCAACGAGACAACAATAACAACTAGACAACAACAACAACAACTAGATAACAATAACAACTAGACAACAATGGTTGAACAAGAGTAAATCACGTCGGTGAATTATGCCGCGATTACGAACGATAACTCATTCGCTGATGCTTCATTAGGCACCATGAATTATGAATGAAAGAGACAGACAGAACAAACAAGAGAGGAGAGAGAGAGATAGAGGAGAAGATGAGGTAGGGAGAAAAGGGTGAGAGACAGAGGGAGAGAGAGAGAGAAGAAGGTGAGTGAGTTCAAGGGGAGAAAATGGGAAAATAAGATGAGATGAGAGAGTGCGTGGGAGGGAGGCAGAAGAATTGTACAACCTTTACCTTTGGCAAAATTCTGGCAGAAGGACACATTTTGGTAGGCGAAAGATAGGAAGAGTGGGGAAGGAGGAGGAGGAGGAGAGAAGAATAGCGGAACACAAAGAGTAAGAGAGGAAGGACTCAGCAGAAGAGATGTGGGCAAAGAAATTTGTAGACATCGACCTAGCCAAAGAACGGAGCATGAAGAAGGATGATGAACTACAACCCACAAGCGAAGCAATGGGGAAATATTAAACGAGGATCACGGAAGGGCGAACGAAGGAGAACGCGGGGGAGGGAAGAGAGGAAGAGATATAGTGAAGGAAGAGAAGGAGAGAAGGGTGGGAGGGTGAAGTTTTCTGGCCATCAGGAACTCGAAAAGAGCAGCCGCACCCATTGGGCGCGACGAGGTTGCCAGAGGTGAAGCCGGGTGTGGCCGAAACTGAAGTCGATGTTGAAGACGGAGACCGAGATGACGAAGAAAATGAAAACGAAGGCCGAGGGCCGTCTTCGTCTGGTGGAGACCAAAGAAAAGCAAACAATAAGAATAAAACAAACAATAAGAAGAAGAAAGAAGGAGAAGACAATAACAACAAAAGGGATGTAACAACAAGAGGGAGATATCAACCAGCAACAACAAAAACATTACAATCTAACAACCAACGATGCCACACGAGTGACACTGGGACGATTGCGGATACGAAAATAGATTCAAGCACGATGAAAGGATCGAGGAGAAGAAGGTGAAGGAGGAGAATAAAATAGTGGAAGACGGAGGATGAGAGATGAAGGAATGAAGGCGGAGAGAGAGTGAGGAAAATGAGGAGAACGTGGCAGCTGAAGTTGGAGTTGGTTGAAGTTGAAACAGAGGTTGGGGGACCTCGACAACGTTGGGGCACGCAAGCCAAGTGACAGCAACATTAATTTTCATTTGCATATGCAGCAGCAGCAGCAGCAGTAGGAGCAGCAACAATGATAACAACAACAACAATGACAACAACAACAATTATAACAACAACAACAACAAGAAGAACGTCGACGCGACTATGACAATTGCAGCTGTGCTGCTGAGGCGAAAAGCAGAAGAGAAGTGAGAGAAGGCAAGAGAAGAGAGACAAGGGAAGAAGGAGAGAGAAGGGAAAAAGGAGAGAGAAGTGAAGCGAAGGTAAAAATGAAAGAGAGAGAGTGAAGAGGAGAGGAAGAGAAGCAATAGGGCATCATCGTTGCACGTTCTGTTGCACTTGCAGTAGACAACAATGTTGCTGTTGTTCAGGGTGATGGACCTTTTGGAGGAGCAACAATAACAACAACAACAACAGGATTACGACGATGACAACAACAATGACAACAAAAATAAGAACAACAACATGAAGAATGATAATAACGACAGCACAAGACAACAAGACGACGATCTGAAAAAACGTTTTGAGAAGTCAAAAAATTCTTCTTGGTCTCCAGATCCCTTTCATGCGTTTCCATCTCTCTTTCCCCCTATATCTCTCTCTCTCTCTCAATCTCCCTTTTTTCTCTTTCTCTCACTCTTCCTCTCTCTATCAATCACCCTCCCATCCATCCATCTATCAATTGTGATCTCTCCGTCCCTCTTCTTGGAGGTCGATTCGATCCAACGATAAAGAAAACCGCGCCCTCAAGAAAGAGACAGACAGACAGATAGATTGACTGATGGTGACTTCCTTCGATTCACCATCTTCTTCCAGAGAGTGTTGCCAACAGCTCTCGAATCTCACGTTGCCAATGCCCCCGACTGATAGACAGTCGGACGGACAGACTGACGAACTGACTTTTGCCATCGGTTCAAGGTTCTCTAACGAGATCCGAAGACACAACAAAAAAAAATTATATATTTAAAAATTTTTTGTAACAAAAATTTGCAGATTTTTATCTCGATTTCACGGCTTGAGCTCATTAAATTCAAGCGGTAGAAGTTGGCAACACTGCTGAGGAGGAGGAGGAGAGAGGCGGGGAGAAGGCGACAAGTGACAACAACAACAAGAAAAACTTATCGCAGATGTCGCGCCAAAAAGTCAGTCGAGCAGACAGCGAAGGAAACCGCAAGACAAACTGAGAGACGGACGAACTGATGGATGAAGAGAACAGAGGGAGAGACAGACAGACAGAGAGGCAGACTGATGAACTGATAGACAGACAGATGAACTGACAGACAGACAGATGAACTGACAGACAGACGCCGGATCTGGGGATGGAGAAAAAGAGGAAAATCCAAGAAGAAGCAGAAGTAGAAGAAGAAGACCATGGGATGAGGTGCAGCAACAGCAACAACAAACAAGATTACAATAACAACTATTACAATAATAACAATAAGAATAACTATTACAATAACAACAAGAGCCACCCACCCATGGCGACCGCGATCTCGGCTCCAACGTATTCCAAATGAAACCGAACCAAACCAAACCAAACCGAACCATGCGGCGTCGGCCACAAGGCCAAGTGTGGCCCAGAGGCTCGGTTGGGTTTTATTTGTTGTCTGGATTTGGATTCGTATACGATCGACTCGAGTTGGCTGGAGTCACAAGTTGAAGGTAGATAGAGAGAGAGAGAGAGGGGAGGAAATGTGCAGTTTTCAATTCTTGTTGGAATTTTCTATTGCGATTATTCTTGTTTCTTTTTTAAGCTTGCTCAAAGAATATGTTGGTTGCTAGATGTCATTGCAATTGTTGTTGTAGTTGATATTATTATTGTTGTTGTAGTTTTTATTATTGCTCTCGTTTCTATTTTTATAGTTATGGTTTTTATTTTTATTGTTAACGTTTTTAATATTTCTGTGGTTTAGCTATGATTGTTGATGTTATTTATTGTCACTGTTATTGTCTTTTAGGTTTGATTATTTTTTATTGTTTTAATTTTCACAGTTTAATTTTTAAAAGTTTTATTTTTTACATTTTAATTTATTTATATTTTAATTTATTTATATTTTAATTTATTTATATTTTAATCTTTTAAATTTTTAAATTTCTACAATTTTTTATGGTTTTTTTTTAGTTTTTTTTGTTTTTCACATGTTTATTTTTTTACATTTAAATTTTTTGCATTTTTGCACTCATTATTGTTGTCATTGTTTTTGTTCTTATGATTATAGTTCAAGTTATTTTTGTTGTTGTTGTTGTATTGTATTTTTATTATCATTAAGCCAAAGCTTGGCTGCCAACAACAACAAAAACAATACACACAAATTAATTTTTTATTTTCAAAGTGATCGACGACCATCGAAAATCAAGATGAAAGAAACAAGTCTCGATTTTCAACTTGAGTCGAGTTGCGAAATGAAACAAAGGAGAGGATGACAAAATAGAAGAAGAAAAAAAAAATAGAAGAAGAATAAAATAAATCTTTATAAAAAAAATCGATAAAATTTCCAATGGAAAATTAGAAAAATCAAGAAAAAAAATCAAGGAATATTAAAACGAAAAATCAAGGAAAATTGAAAAATAAAGAAAAATTTAAAAATAAAAATTCAAGGAAACTTGAAACAAAATGCCGAATGTGTATTCAATTTCAACGCCTTTCATTTCGATGAAGCTGAACCCAAAAATCGATTGACAACGAAACCAAGGAACCCCAAACGTATGCAGGGAACCCAATCGACCTCATTCGCCCATTTGGTTTTGTCATTTCAATTCTTTTTATTAGTTACTATTGTTATTGTGCAAAAAATTCCACCATCATCAGAGTCGAATCGGGCCTGCGTTGGTCTTGCGATGGACCCCAACCCAGGTCGGTCAGTCGGACGATGCGGAGACAGACAGAGCACTAAATGGACAGACAGACACACATATACTCAGGCAGACATACACACAGACAGACAGACACTCGGACAGACAGACAGTTGAATAGAGGGTGCCTGCGATGGATTCAAACTCTGCCTCTGCTCACATGTGTGGCATAGATTGCGATTTTATTGATTTGACCGTGATGCATGCCGAAGCACAAATTGCAACAATAACAAAACCAACAACAACAATAGCAACAGCACCATCAGCGCAGCAACAGACCGCGTTCCATTCCGAATGCAGACGCAAGCATCAACAACAGCAACAAACAGAAAGAGCGAGAGGATGGGAGACAAAGAGAGAGAGAGAGGAAGATGGATAGACAGATGGATCGTTGAGGTTCCTTCCGCGGATTGAGTTTGGTCAGACCTGACCGGGTCCGGTTGGGCTGTGACTTCGGATCGGTTTCGAAGACATTTTCGGATATAGGACTCATGAACTACAACAACAACAACAATGGAAAACAACAACAGTAAGAACAACAACAACAATGGTAACCAAATTGGCAACACGCCAAATAAAATTAGTTGCTTGAAAGCTTAACTGTTTTGGCGTAAATGGCGACGAAGCGAGACGGATGAATTCCGGCAATGAGAGAGGAAGAAGGAGAGGAAGAAGGAGAGAAAGACGGAGAAAAAGACAGAAATATAGAAAGAAGGAGAAAAAGACAGAGATATAGAAAGGGAGACAAGAGTGGTCGGAGAACAGAGAACGAGGAATGAAGATGAAATTCAAGAGACGAATAAAGACGAAACCCAGGAATTCTGAATTTTTTGGTGAGGAATTATGAAGAAACTAGAGAGAGAAAGAGAGATAGGAAATGATGGGAGAAAGAGAGATAGGAAATGATGGGAGATAGAGAGAAGGAATTGACATACATCAGTCGTGCAAGAGATCCAATATTTGGTCAAAACTATTCAAATACAACCTCAATTAAGAAGCCCCAAGACCAAAGTCAGTCCAGAGCCGAGAAGGAGACGAACGAAATCTGGCCACAAGACGTTGACTGTCACGAGCCAACGAAAGACAGACAGACAGAGAGGCGAATAGATGGTCAGAAAGGCCGTTCGCCCGACAGGGAAATGTTTGACATGCTGCTGTCCATTAGAGGACATCTAAACCGAGAAGACACCAGGCATTAAAATATCATTTGGAATTGGAAAGCAGCGGCGGCTCCACTCAACACGTGACAAGAGAAGGCGGCCGATAGAGAAGCGAGAGAAAGAGAGAGAGGGGAAGGGAAGTAATGCAATAGCATGACAGAGTCGAGCTTTGAAGAACCTCCGCCCCATTTCCCCTGTCTCCCTCTCTCTCTCTCTCGCTCTCTCTCTCACACATGCTCTGTCGGTCGGCTCGAGTCGAGCTCAAGCTCAAGAAATCGTGTCATACTCAATGCGATTAAAAAATTTAAACCGACAGGGAACATGTTGCTGCTGCCGATTGTTGTTATTGTTGTTGTCAATGTTGCTCATTTCATGTTGTTTTTGTTGTCATTATATTACCATTGTTGTTGCATGGCATAAACCAACAGGAGAACTTAACGTTTGCTTATGTTTACAAATAATTAAATAAGATGATCCAGCAGCAGGAGGCGACCGCCACAAGAGACCAACTACGAGAGTGAGGAGAGGACAGACAGAGGGAGAGAGAGACAGATCGCTGTCCAAGAGGATGTAGAGGAAGAAGAAGACTTACCAGATACATGTAATGGTAGGATAGAGGAAGCTAAAGAGCCTTATGGAGACATCTGGACGGACGGACAAATGAACTATGGTCAGAGAAATGTTGAAAAGGACAGACGAAAGCCGAGACAAATGGCAGAGGAAATAGCGAGAGACAGAGTTGGACAGAAAGTCAGACAGACAGACAGCCTGACAGCTGGACCACGAACCCACTGACAATTGGAAATGTTGCCGAGAATCGCAATCAGACGTTGAAATTTAATATCGAACTCGGTGGAAGGTTGAGAAGAAGGTGGGAGGAGGAAGAAAAAGGTGGAGAAGTGGGACGAAAAAGGTGGAGAAGTTGAAAACAAATGGTGGAGAAGTGCAAAGGAGGGAGAGAGAAAGAAGGTGAATATGAACAAGGAGATGCTGAAACTTGAGTTGAAGAGCTATTCGAAGAGGGATTTTAAGTCAGTGTAAATGCAAATATTTTCAAATCAAGCGACGTTAAGCTGAATGCAGTTGAAAGGCTTGAGAAGTTGACGACGGCGACGATGATGACGGCAAACGACAACGTTGACGAATGCAACGACAACGGTGATGACGGCAACGACAACGTTGATGACGACTGTTATACAAATCTTACCAATTATTTCCGAGTAGGATAGAAAGTCAGTGAAGAGATATTAAATGAGGAATAATCCTCGGTTCGGAAGTCAAAGATGATGCTTACCTGGAAAGAAGAGAGAAAGAGATAATTAAAAATGAGTTCAACAACAATTGTAATAGAAATAATTTATATAATTTATTCGAGGAAAAATATAAATTCCCTTGATCATGATCATATCAAGATAATTTGAAATTATTCTATAACAAAATAAGGTCTGAAAGAATAGAATATTTTCATCGATATCACAACACATGGTATACAGGGTGCTCGGGTGCCTCATAAAACCATCAAAAAATACCATTCACTAAATGAAAACAACAACAAAATAGCAACAATGAAACGTGTCATGGACCTATCAACAACAACAAATTTGTTGGTAAACGATTTTTGTCTACAGCAAAAAATATTATGAAAATAAAAATGAAAACAAAGCAGAAAATATTTGCTAATTGATTGCAACAGAGGGAGAGAAACAGATGGAGATAGAGGAAAAAATTAACCAGATAGACAAAGAAATAAATTGAGAGATTGAGAAAGAGAAAAAAGTAGAGCGAGATCGAAAAAGGCTTATCAAACGAAGTAGCATCAATGTGGAATAAAATAAAGAAATGTGCGCTTGCGGGAAATGTTGATAAATAGTTCATTAAATTTATATTAAAATGAAAACAAAACAAAAATAAAAACAAAACAAAAATAAAAACAAAACAAAAATAAAACAATAAAATAGAGATAGATAGACAGAGATAGATAGACAGAGATAGATAGACAGAGATAGATAGACGGAGATAGATAGACAGAAATAGAGACAGAGAAAGAAATAGAAAGAGGCGGGATTTATTTTGATGGAATTATTTTTACACATTTTTAATTCATCGCCATTCAAAGCGAAATTCACTCTGGGTTTGTTTTGTTTACGAACACAACAAGATTTTACGATCGCAAATATGAGGCGATAATATATAATAATATAGTATAAAGAAAATAATGTATGTTTATAGAAGGAGATAGTTTTCATCTTTCGTCAATGAAATTCTTGATGGATTTGTTTACAAAAGTCGCTGAGCTAAAGTCTCTGACGATCGAACGATTAAAATAATCTCATGACACATTATTATTAATCCTATGACCCATTATAAGAATACTATGATCTGTTATAACAATACTATGGCGTTCTATAATAATCCTATGACCCTCTATAATAATCCTATGACCCATTAAAAGAATACTATGATCCGTTATAAGAATACTATATCCACTATAAGAATATGTCATACATTATAAGAATCCTTCAACTCTCTATAATAATCCAAGACTCATTATAGGAATCCTATAGTCTTGTATAATACTCTTATGACCAATTATATAAATTCTATGGCTCTCTATAATAATCTTATGACCCATTATAATAATCCTCTGACCCATTATTCCAATCTCTAGAATGTGTCGATCGGCTCCTCCTGCCGGGATCGTGAAATAGATACTAATCACTCCACCGTATTTTACCAGTCTTCATGAGGATCGCGACCCCGATCGCCCCGATCAACGCGAACGGAGAAAAAGAACGCAAGAGATTGAGAGAGTGTGAGCAAGTGATCCTCCCTCTCATTAATTCACATCACTCCCCCCGTCGACGCGAGACGCAATCGACTGACGAAGACGGGTCCCCTCGATCTTCATTAGGTTTAAATTTATAATGCAATTAATTTGCTCGTTCGCTCGCTTCCCGTGGCCATAAAATGGATCCTCCGATCGCGCCGATCGCAATAAAAGTAATCAACATCTTGACCCCGAGCAACCTCGCCTCAGCCCTCGTCTCACCCGCTCCGCCGCCTTCCTCGACATCGTTGCCATCAGCGATCGTATCAACATCGCCATCGTCGTCGTCGTCGTCGTTGTTGTCGTCGACATCGCCATGCGCAACGACAACACACGATCGCAACAACCACAAATTATCAATTTAATTTGAAAAATGTGGAAAATAAAACTCAAGCGAAACGTGAAAATTCCGAAATTCCTCTCGACGAGTGTCGGCAACGACCGAGCGAGGGAGAAGCCGACAGCAACAACAAAAACAACAATACGACGACAACATCGGTGACATCGTCGATGATGGTGGTGGGGAGGGGCCAAGGTGGGGTCCCGAGGGGATGAAAGTGTCATAAATTTCGGAATTTCAAATGAATTTCATCGCAGACGAGCCAAGGGGACCTTTGAGAGAGAGATGATCAAGGTAGGTATGGGAAATGGAACATGGAGTATATACCTATAATATATAGGAATCTGTGGTGTATTGATCGGGGGAAATATCGGCGAGATATAGTATGAGAAAAATATAACATAGGGATATTATTTAGAGCTTCGATTTGATTGGGTCGTAGAAAAATCAGTCATCCAGATTAATTATTATACCATAGTTATAACTTTAAGACTATTTTTTCTTTATTAGAACTAATTTTATCTCAATCTAATCTAAATACTCATCGCAAGTATATCAAAGAATTATTGGAGATTATTTCTCTATACTACAATAATATAAAATAGTGAAGATAAATATTAATCTATGGTGAGAGACCGTCTATTCCATTATGTTGGTTTTTTCTATGATTCATACATTTCATTTTCCATTTTCAATCATTTTTCTATCGGATTTTCATAATTTATTTCGGGCTCTCGATCAGCCCGATCTCCCACTGTGCGAGATGACAATTAAAAATAGCAACAACGACAAGAACAACAACAACGTTAAGAGCGCCAACAAGTCCAAATATAGTTAAATGCAACAACAACAACAACAACGACGACGACGCTGTCGAGGAAACGTTGCACGAGTCGAAAATCTTTTGAATAGGAAAATAAAAATATAATAGAAATAGAAAAATAAATATAAAATAGAAATAGGAAAAAAATAAATAAAATAGAAATAGGAAAATAAAAAATTAAACAAAATAGAAATAGGAAAATAAAAATATAATAAAAACAGAAAAATAGAAATAAACCAAAAAAGAAAAAAATAATATAAATAAAAAAAATGAAAAATATAAAATAAAAAAAAAATAAAAGCTTCCTAAAATATTATTCTTTCATAATTAAAATGCGCCGTAGTTTTTGAAGGAAATTCTTTACGGCGGCAAATTTCTTCAATGACCGACGGGGATGAGGGAAATGATTTTATTTTAACGCAGGAAATCACAAATTGGTCATGGAATTGACCGATAAATTTGCGAAGAAAAATATGAAAGGAAAAATATGTTTAAAAGATTTTATTGCAGCGGCGACTATTGAGGAAATATTTATTATTCTAATATTATTTTCTTCATATTCTAATAATACAAATGTTTGACCTAAAATTCTATATTAATATTATTTTTCCTATTATTCCATTTTTGCCTAATATTTTAACATTATTTTTTCGAATATTCTAATATTATTTTTCTTAATATTCTAATATTATTTTTCCTAATATTATAATATTATTTTTCCTAATATTCTTATATTATTTTTCCTAATATACTTATATTATTTTTCCTAAAAAAAATTTTCTAATTATTAATTATTACGTTTCCTAATATTATAAGTTTATTTTTCCTGATATTCAAATATTCTTTCTGTAAAAACGAAATTAAATTTCAAAGCAATGAATATTTTCTGCTGGAAATTTGAAGGGCAAGAGATCACAAAGCCATAATTGAAATTCCATAATTTCCCCCTCTCACACTCTCACAAAAACACACACACTAATTCACACTCAGACGCAAGGGTCACACATGAACACACAAGGGGAATTTTTAGCATGATCCTCTAAAGAGACGAACAAGTGAGAAAAAAGGCAAAAATTTCGAAAAATTCTTAGAAAAAGGAGGAGAAATGGATGGATAGAGGGACAACCAGAAGAGGAGGTGGGGGAGAGGAGGGGCTGCGCATGCGATCCATAGACCACAGAAACAACAGCAACAGCAGCAACAACATCAAGAACAACAGCAACAAGAACAACAGCAACAAGAACAACTACAATAATAACAACTACAACAGTAGCCGGTATTGTGATGACACATTTTAACGAAAGATGGAGGCCGAAGACTCAGGAGGGAGGACGAGGTGTCTGACGGCAGCTAAGGGCAGGAGAGAAAAGTATGGAATGATGAATGATTCAAAGAACAGAGGAGGAGGAAGAGAAGAAGAAAAAGAAGGAGGAGGAAGAGAAGAAGAAGAAGAAGAAGAAGAAAAAGTAGAAGAAGAAGGTCGAGGAGAAGCGAAAGGAAACGAAGGAATGCGTATGCGAACGAATTACTGCAAATTTTGTGTTGTTAAAATTCCAGCAACCAGCAACCGACAGCCAACAACAAGAAATGCATCAACGTCACATGTCGGCGATGCTGACGCTGTTGACGACAACGGCGGCGACGATGACGACGACGACAATGACGACGACGACGACAATGACAACGAGGAAGATGACAACAACAGAATTAGTGGAGGAAGAAGCAACAACAACAACAACGACAATAGGATCAGCGATGACGACTTCATTGTTTTTTGACGACGATGTCGGAGACACGAGACCCGAGACACGATGGAAAAAGTGAAACGAGCCAAAGGAATGAGGGAGGGAGAGGGTGAGAGTGAGTGAGAGAACGAGACAGAATAGAAGGCAGAAAAAGTCGTCGCTTGTTGTTGTCGTCCTTGGGTTCATTTCTCGGGAATTTCTTGGAATTCTTCTAAGGAAAGCGCAAACAACAGAAACGAAGACGACGAGGACGACGACGATGATGGAGAGAACGACAGAATCAGAATGGGAACGGAAAGAAGGAGGAAGTATGAGAAATGATAGTGGAATTGGATTGAAATCAATGAACGACATGGAATTTGGAAAAACTAAAATTCTAAAATATTCAAAATAATTTTAAAAAAATTTGAAATTAAAAAAAAGAAATTTAAAAAAAAAATTTTAAAAACAAAAATTTAAAAACGTAATTTTAAAAAACATAAATTTAAAAAACATAAATCTAAAAAATAAACATTTAAAAAAAAGTAATTCAAAATTTTAAAAATAATCATTTTAATAATAAAAATTTAAAAAGAAAAATTTTAAAAATAAATTTGAATTGAAAAATAAAACATTAAGAAAAAAAATTAAAAACCAAAAATTTTAAAAATTAAAATTTTAAAATTTAAGAAATATGAATTAATAGATAAATTGGAAACATTGCAAAAATTAAACAAAACACAAGAACATTTAATATTGAGTTATATTGAGACTAGGAGAAAAATAGTTTAGAATGCAAAAAACTATTCCCAGAAAACATGGAAGCGCAAAAAAGACGCAATATCAGAAAACACGTGGCAACAAAAAAAACTGCACACGACAAAGGCCGGAAGTAGTTGTAACCAAGTAGAACCGCAGTCGGAAACAGGCGGGATCTCGAGATAACATCAAATGACCGAGAAAAAGGAAAAATTCACAGAAAAAAAAAACCGAGAGCTTTTGCAAAATTTTTTCAGTATAGTGAGAGAGTGAGAAAGAGAGAGAGAGAGAGGTCCGTTGGAACTTGGGCCAAAAAAAGTGGCAACACTTGGCGCCTGTGGTGAAAACAACAACAATAAAGAATCAAAGAATGAAAATGAACAACAATAAGAAGAGAAAAAAAAAAAAACAATAAGAATAACAAAAATAATAAGAAAAAAAACAATAAGAATGATAGCAAAAACAAAAATAGCAATAACAACAAAAATAGTCATGACAACAACAAAAACAAAAATAACAATAACAAAAACAACAACAAAAATAGTAATAACAAAAACAACAAAAAATATAGAAATAACAAAAACAACAACAAAAATAACAATAACAATAACAAAAACAACAACAACAACTAATTAAATCGAGAGCCCACCCAACGACCAACGACGAAGAAATTTCTGATGGCAATACAACAACAACAACAAAAAAAACAGCGCCAAGACGTCGAGGGTGCTGCCGAGAGAGGTGCCAACAACAACCAGTACTACAACAACTAAAAACGATAATTATTATTTGCTGGAAAACTAAACGCGAGGCAGATAAAAAAGAAAATACAAATAAAATCTAAAAGCAAATGTAATAAAATGAAGAATGAAATATTCGCTAAGGCGAGGAAATAACAATAACTACAATATCAACAACAATAACTACAATATCAACAAAAATAACAACGAGAACAACAACAATAATAATAATACCACAAGTGATAGGGGTGAGAGGGGGGAGATGACCAAGGGGAAGGGGTTGAGGTTGAGAGCAGAGTCGAAGCGAGGCGAGGAGAAGGGTGGAGAAGAGGAAGAAAGCGATAAGAACGTCTAGTCGCGAGTCTAAAAGTCGTCTGGGAGCCAAAAAGAAATAAAATAATAAAAAATAATAAATAATAAAAAATAATAAAAAAAAAAAAAATTAAAAATTAAAAACAATAAAAAATACAAGTCAAAACAATAAATATAAAAAAAAGCTACAGAGGAAATAACAAATATCAGTAGTACAAAAACAACTACCATTAGTAAAACAACAACATCTAATACCCGTAAAACAACAACTACTACCAGTAGTACAACAACAACAACTACTAACAGTAGTACAATAACAACAACAAGAGCGACTCGAATCAATTTGAAAGCAAATAAAAAAACCGAGGGCTTTGACGAGACGAGACGGGGGAGGCGGGGGAGGGAGGAGGAAAAGGAAGGGGGTTGGGGGGTTGGCGACGTCGGGTTAAAAAATATGTAGATCTAATACATACATAGTATATACATACATAAGTATATAAATATATATTTTTGGAACATATCCAACTGTCATCCAACGGATGTTAGTGATTTAAATGTTATGTGAAACAAAAACACACACACAAACACACATTTGGCGATAAATTATATTTTGTTTTCAGGCTTTTGTTGTTGTTGTTGTTTCTCACTCATTCGATTTTGGAACAAAGCGTTGAAAACATCGCAAACATCGAAGAAGTAGAAGAAAAAATTCATTTTAGAAAAACTTCGTTTTAGAAAAAAAATTGTTTAAGAAAAAAAAACGCCAAAAAAAACATCGAATTAAAAGTATTTGCCGGATACAATGGAGAGACTAACCTGGAGATAGATAAGGGGTTGATAATTTGCAAACAGACAGATCGGTAGATAGAAACACATAGAAAGAGTTATGGTATGGAGAAGAAGTCAAGAACCTCAAGGATTGAGAGGGGGAATCATTAGAATAAAAAATGTATTTAGATACATTAGAGAAAGTATCTGCAGGTGGTTTAGATGAAAGTTACTCGCAAATGATATCAAAAAATTAAAAAAAAAATAAGTAAATCAGAGATATAAAAAAAATAAGTAAAGATTAGATTAAAAAAATTCACATATTTTTCCACACGAGTATCCATCGAATTCTTTGGATTAGTCATGGGAAATCCCAAAGTATTAATATAAAGAAAACAACATGAAGGAAAGCAATTTCGATTTGGGTCTTAGGGATAGGGGAATGTTTTCAAATTAATTTTATATTAATGAATTAATGAAATTAATGCCTCAAAAATAATTTTCAAAGCAAAAGAATATATATAAAAAGGTATAAAAAAGGTTTTTTTGACGACCTTCGGCAATGTCGAACCCTCGGTCAACGAGGTTCGAAAACATCATGAGGTTTCATCATGAAATGAGAGTGAAATTCTATTTTTAGCCACAGTCGGTGAATAAAAACTTTACGATAATTGAAATCACCAACCAAACCAAACGACATCGACATCGAATCGAACAGAAATAAATCGAAATGGAATCGAAACTGAATCGAAAGGAAACCTCAAACTTTGGTATTCTAAAAATAAATAAAAGCAGCCAAAGTCGATGCAGCAGCAGCTGCAATATGAACTCGTTCTCATCGGCAATGAAGCCGGTCAATAGCTCGACCTCTTCTCACTTCCTTCACCTCACTCCTTTCCTCTAACTTTCTCACCCCTTACCTCTCACTTGCTCACTCCATCCCTCTCATTCACTCACTGTTGTTCTCCCTTTCTCGTTGTCACCCCATGACCCAAACCTTCGGAGTTCGAATCGAACCCCCCTCCGGAAGACATCGAGGTCGCCACCATTCGATGCCGTTGTCCTGAACAGTTATGTCGTAATTACTTCCGATCCGAGCACGTTCACCTCCCCCATCCACCCACCACACGTCGACCCGCCACGCCCCCTCCCACCCCATTTACCGTCGTCACTTGCCGCCGTCCCATCAAGCGATAAATTCTCGTTGGTGTCGCTTCTGAACTCAGTTAGAAATCACAGCCACAAAAAAAAACATGTGAATAAATATATGAATCAGAAGGCGAGGGCGGGATAGAGGTGAAAAGGGGGAGAACGACTATTAGTTAGAGGGAGAAAACAGGAGGGAAGAGGGAGACAACAAGAGAGAAGAGGGAGAGAACAAGAGAGAAGAGGGAGAGAGAACAAGCCAGAAAAGTAGTGGATAAGAAGAGAGAAGGATATGAACAGAGAAGGTCAAAAAGAGGTTTGATTTCCCCAGCACTGGATATGACAAAGGATATGTGCAAAGCCAAGAGATTTTCGAGAGAGGTGGGAGGAGAACGAGAGAGAGTGATAAATAGTCGATAGCCAGATAAACAGAGAGAGAGAAACCGAGAGACAGAGCAACAGACGGAAGGAGAGATAGACAAAAATAAGGAGACAAGTTGATGGACCGATAAATATTCAAAGAGAGAAACTAATAGAAAGAGAGAGATAGAGAGACCAATAGAGAGATAAGTCGAAAAACTTTCAGGACAAACGCCAAAGGAGAGATGGAGATATTGAGTGAGAGACATAAATATCGAAACAAACATACCAAAGAAGAGACAGATATATTGAGGATAAGATAGACGGAGAGACAACAACTACCAGAACTAACAGTTGTAATATGACAATAACAACAATCAGAACCATAACAACAACACCGACAACAACAGCAAAAACGTCGATGGAAATTACCTCATAAAAGGATTTCCAAAGTTCATGCTGCTGTTGCTGCTGGACGACGATGGCAGCAGCAGCGATAACGACGATGACGATACGAACAACAATAACAACAAGAATAACAACAACAACAATAACAATAACGAACGTGTGAACAAACACAGGACGAACGTTTTCTCCATTGTCCTCGACGACCACAAGTCGAACAGTTGAGAAAGGAACAAAGAGGGAGTGATAGAGAAAGAAGGAAAGAAATAGAGAGAAAAAGAGTGATAGAGAAAAATAAAAAGAGTGATTGAGAAAGAGAAAAAGAGTGATAGAGAAAGAGTGAAAGAGAAAGAGAGAAAGAGAGAAAGAGAGAAAGAGAGAAAGAGAGAAAGAGAAAGAGTAAGAGAGACAGTAATAGTTGGCGTAAGCGAGAAGGAAGCAGAGGGTTGAGATCTCCCGCGGTCGAGTTGAGTTCAGTTCAGTTCATGGCATGAGCCAAGTCTTTAACCTTTCAAGGATCTTCAGTGAATGCGTTTGCAGAACGTGAACAAAAAAAAAAACAACAACTCGCATGAGGAGTATAAATGTGAGAGAGTGTGTATGTGTGTGTGTTGGATTATTTGTTCGTCTGCGTAAAGTTGGTAAAATCGTTAAAGAGGCGTCGACGTCGTCGTCGTTGTCGACAATAACAAGAACAACGAGGATAAAAAGCGATGATGATGACGACAACATTATTACAACATTATTACAGTCGTTGTTGTAAGCAATAACAACAACAAAGACAACGCTCAGTATGTCGACAATAACAAGGAGGAGGAGGAGGACTATAAGAATAATAACAATAACAACAACAACAACAACAACTCCAACACCGACAACAGAAGCTGAAGCAGAAGCAAAAATTGTCGTCTTTTGTTTTCAACGCCATCGAAGTGAAGGCGTCCCATTGTCCATTGGGTTCACATTAATAAAGCACAGTGGAGCAAATGAGGCGAGTCGAGGCCAATAGGAGGAGAAGGACGCAAACAACAACAACACAATTCCAATAGAAAGAAATGGAGGAAACGCCTGTAAGTAGGCAACAATCGATGGTCAACAGTCGATTGGAGAAAATCCTTGGCGTATGAAAAGAAATCAAAGGCGACAATCAAAGGGGACAAAGGGGATTGAAACGACTCTTGGCAACCCTGACAGAGTAGATCAAAAATCCAGCGTGGTCAGCGCCAAAAACAATGTCACAAAATATTAAATTTAATACAAAATATCCTTTTCAGCGAATTATCTCTCGATGGACATCGACTTTAACGCCATAAAATAACAGATTTATAATCCCCCATAATCGCCAATTGGCAACTCCATTGTCTACACAAAGACCGATAGAGAGAGAGAGAGAGAAAGAGTGAGAGAGAAAGTGAAAGAACCAAAGAAACAAAAGACGCCTAAAAGCATGTAATTGAATTGCTCTCAAACCTCGGTAATCAAACTAATCAAAGTGGACAATGGAAATAGAGTAGTCAATTTCTTAAAATGCATCGTTGGCAACTCGAACACATGGACTCGACATGTCTCCCTCTCCCTCTCCCTCTCACCACAACCCCCACCCTTCTCTCTCACTCTCTCTCCATCCCAAAAGACATGCAACAAAGTATTCAATTTAATGCAAAAACCACTCAAGCTCGTAAAATTAAGCTCAAGGGAGCGAGGATTGCATGCAGTTGGCAACTCTGTTGACCCCAAGGGAAGTCGATACCCTAACATCGTTCTCTCCCTCTCTATCTCTCTACTGTCTCTATCTTCTCTCTTCTGAAGGAAGATGTCCTGCAGAAGGATCCTCATCGAGTTTAATCCATGCTGAGGCCGAGGAACCCGGAGGAGAGTTCGAGAAGCTGAAGGCAAAGAGATGGTCGAATAAAGTTGAGGAATTGGTCTAAAGTGCACGAAGCTCTCGCCCCAATCCCTGTCGTCGAATCTTCTCTCTTTATTTCATTTCTCTCTCCCCCCGTCGACTGAAGTGAGCGTCCTCAGGAAATCGCTGAAAATGCAATGAAATGAAATGTGCGGCGAATGAAGGGACCGAAGTCGAGAGTTCAGCCACGACTTCCCTCAATTGTCATTCTCGATTCAGTTTCCCTTCCTTCGATTCTTCATCCCTCGATTCGTCTTCCTTCTATTCCTCATCCCTCGATTCGTCTTCCTTCTATTCCTCATCACTCGATTCGTCTTCCTTCTATTCCTCATCCCTCGATTCCTCTTTGCTTCACTTTTTCTTCCCTCGATTCATTTCACTTCTTGTTTCCAAGCTTTGCATCCCTCAACTCTTTCATAAGCATCCCTCCGTTGCTGAACCCTTGATGAACCCATTCCTTCATCTGCAGTTCTTTAAGTTCCTTCATCCTTCCTTCCATTTCACCATCATCAGTTCCTTCCTCTTCCCCACCATCCCCATGCCAATGAATCGCTTCCCCTTTGGATCGTTGGCATCAAACGTCTTTGGCCGAACGATGTTTGTCTTTCAAATGAGCCAAAGGAGGGAGACGAAAATGAGAACGAATGTATTGACGAAGGAGGGGATGAGGGAGAGGAAGAAGGAGAGACAGAAGGAGGGAAGGAAGAAGAGGCAGAAGGGAAGGGAAGGAAGAAGAGTACGAAGAAGGGAAGGAGAGACGAGTGAGAAAGCGAAACAGGCGACGTGGGAATGCTGATGATGACGATGATGATGGGAACTTGGGGTGCGGCGACGTTTGCTGATCTCATGCCACGATATGTCGATAAAACGGTTCTAATGCAGTTTGCGAAAGAAGCCACAGCGACAGTCAGTGAACGAACGCATTAATCGACCGACAGACCGAGAGACAGACAGACATAGGGATAGACAGAGGGACTTCTAAGCAGACAGACGGATTTTTAAATAGATAAACAGCCAGGGTTTCAGAGGGACAGACAAAGGGCAAGCAGAGAAAGAAGAAAGGACAGACAGACGGAGGGAGAGATGGACGGATGCAGGGACGAACGAAGGGACAAATGAACGAAGAGACGAACGGACGAAAAGACAGACGGACAGACAGACATATGGACGGACAAATGAAGCGAGCGACCGAACAATGGTTCCGTGAACCCATCGTTGCGAACGCGACAAATGCTGATGAACTCGCGTCGCCGCAACAGAGGGAGGAGGTGAAAAGAGGAGAATAAAAAAGAAGAATAGAGAAGGAAAAAAAGAAAGAAAGAGAAGAGAAGTGAAGAGAAAGAGGGATAGAGTGTTAGAGAGTGCGAAGCAACATCTGAAGGACGCACAGGACGTCGAGTGCATTCACATTTTGCTGCAGTCGCCTCCCTTCGCTCGCCCTTCGTTCACTCCACGACTCCTGCCTCAACTCCTGCTTCGACTCCTGCTTCAACTCCTTCCTTCGACGGCCCCCTCCATGCAAGAACCTCATTAAATGAAAACACATCCTTTGTATATCCTTCTGCAGAAGGATGAGAAACGCACTTTCGTGTCGCACCAGGTGTCGCCTTGTCCGAGTGGTGGCTGCGATTCTTCGCGACCGATGCCGATGCCAGGGGTTGCAGCAACATCTTGAGAAAACTCTGCGCCGGGTTTCTTCCCTTCCCCGTGCGTGAGACGGAATTAAATATTTAGATTTACAGAGGCCGCAACCGTTTCATTCCACTCGCATAGATCGCCAACGGTTTGATAGCGAAATTATGTTTACCATGCAATAAAGATAAGCGCCAATCGGTGGCACGAGTAGGAGGGAGGGAAAATAATTGCATGCGACGATCATTATCGGTGGATAAACACCGAGATCCCTTAATGAGCCTCGTTCAATTCCTGGTGTTGATGATGTAACAAAGGCGAGACAAATGTGGAAACATTTTAAATACTGAACAAAAATAAATAAATTGAGAAACAGAAACAAACAAATAGAATATTTAATATACACAACAAATACAAATAAATCTATGGAAATCTCGAAAATTTCATAAAAAGGCTTTAAAAATTGTATAGACAAGAAATATTAATTAATTAAACAAAAATCTTTAAAGTAAATTAAATTAAAAAATAATTAATAAAAAAATGAATAAAAAAAATTCATAAAAAAAAATCATAAAAAAAATTAAATTCAAAAGAAATTAAATTACAAAAATTAAGTTCAAAACAAATATAAATTCCAAATATTTCAAAATTTCAGTAAATACAAATTTTAAACAAATACAAATTTGAAATATGTGAATATACATTTAAAAGAAATACATTAAATAAAAGAGAATAAATAAGAAAAGAAATGCAAATATGAAATACAAAATTTAAATAACTCAAAAATACAAAAAATCACAAGAATCAAACATCAGATAACACGGAACAAACATCATGATGAATTTTTTGAAATATTTGAAATTCCCGCAAAACCCACGAAAATCCCAAAAAACCACAAACACACACAGAGAAGGGTGGAAAATCGTAAACAAAGGACTGAAGAAAGAGAGACAGAGACAGAGTGAGACCTCAAGTCATGTGAGCTTTCGTTCCGGTGGCGACTCATCCGAATTTCAAAGAAAATTCTTACAAACAAATGTCAAAAACACCAAAGAAGAAGAAGAAAACATGGGAAATTATGAAGAATTTCTTTACAAACTGTGGTGATTTTTCAAAACCAACCGCAGCAACAGAAACAGCACAAACAACAGGAAAAGAAGAAGAAGAGGAAGAAGAAGAAGAAAAACAACTCAAATAGAACAAATCATAGTAAAACACAAATTTTCTGTCACTCAACGAGTGGGCGTCCATCATTCTGTCTGTCCGCCTATCTGTCTGTCTGTCTGTCTGTCCATTTGTCCGTCTAACTGAATGTGTGGCTGTCTGTCCATTTGTCCGTCTAACTGAATGTTCGACTTATGTCGTTTCTTCTTCTTCTGTCTGTTAAATTTCAGTGGATAAAAGTGGTGAAGATGAATGGAAAACGAGCAAAAGCAAAGGAAGATGTGGATAAGTGGAGTATGTAGAAAAAAGGAAAAGAAAAGAACAAAAATTAAAAATAAATAAATTTAATAATAAAAAAATAATAATAATGAAATAATTGAAAAAAATAAATAAAAATATAAATTAATAAAAAAATAAAATATATAAAAACCAAATTTAAATAAAATATATAAAAACCAAATTTAAATAAAATATATAAAAACCAAATTTAAATAAAATACAATACAACTTTAATAAATAAAATACAAAAAGTATAAAAATAAGAATACAAATTAAATAAAATAAAAAAAGAATTAATACAATAAAAAAAAAATTTATAAAATAAAAAATTCAACAAAAAAAAATTTAAAAATTACAAAACTTAACTACAAAAAAAAATAAGAGGAAGTACGAAAACATGTCAAACAATTTATCACAAGCGACAGAAGAATATTAAAAATTTCTAAATGTGAACGATGAGAACTTAAAAACAAATAGATCCCGAGACGGACAGACAGATAGATAAGTATGTATATAGGAAGACTGACAAACCAAGAGACCAACAGACAGCTCGCTGATCGACAGACAGAAAGACAGAGAGCCGAACGAAGGAACGGAACATCAGTCCATCAGATAGACAGTGAGATGTTCAGCTAAATGGTGGATGAAGAGAAAGACAGATAGAAAAACCGACAGACAGACGGACGGACAGACAGGCCGCCAGGCAGGCACACGAATGTGCAATTAAATGTTGAAAAACAGCCGCGCCACGCCCCATTAGGCGAAGAGAGAGAAAGAGTGGGAAATTTCAGAAAAGTTTTTTCCCCGACCATGAGGAAAATATCGACGGACTGTTGTCTGTCCGTCTCTCTGGCTGTCTGTCTGTCGGTTCGGTTGACCAAAGATATGCGAGGTTTTCATTTGAATTGTCTGAGAGGGATGGGGAGATGTTTTGCCGTTGCTCATACGCCGCGTTGAACAAAGGCAATTAATTAATCAGTAAAATAAATCATCGCGTGTAAAGAAAACGAAAAATTGTTTCATTTGAATTAAAATTTGCCTCATTTAAGAAAGTACAAGATGCCATTAAATCTTCGGTGACGATAATTTTTAGAAATTCTTTGAATTTTATAGTGGGAAAAAAAGAAAGATATTTTGTGTAGATAACTCAAAGACATATTGTGAAATGAATGCAAAGATATTTCCTGAAATTAATGTACGGACATTTTGTTCGAAATATTCAAAGAGTTTCTATTAAATTAATGAAAAGCCATTTAGTTAAATAAATGCATAGATATTTTGTTAAATTAAAGAAACGACATTTTGTGAAAATAATGCAAATACATTTAAGTGAAATTAATGCAAAGACATTTAGTGAAATTAATGCAAAGACATTTAGTGAAATTATGCCAAGCTATTTTGCAAAAATAATGCCAAGATATTTTGCGAAAATAAAGCAAAGATATTTTATTACGATGTTAATGGAATGATATTTTTTTTGAAATATTCAAAAAGTTTATATTAAATTAGCAAAGACATTTTGTAAAATCAAAGAAAAGGTATGTTATGAAAATATTGGAAAAGTTTATTTGGCGAAATTAATTCAAAGATTTTATGAATTTCATGCAATGATTTTATGAAACTATTGACAAGGAATATGAATTTAATTTTAGATCGAATTTAATTACATTAAAATATCTGTCCATTCATTAAATAAAGAAAATCAGACAAATCTCAATTGGAGCTCGGCATATGAAGTCGTCCTTCAACCTGCTTCAAATCCTTCTTCAACTCCTTCTTCAACTGCTACTTTGACTTTTTCAACTCCTTCCTCAACCCCTTCTTCAACTTCCTCTTCAACTCTATCTTTAACTCGGTCTTCAACTCCTTCCTCAACTCCTTTTCCATCCTTCTTCATCCTTTTGGCTCCAAACTTTCTCAAGAAAATCTCTTGGAAAGCGATTCAAAGCTCGAGAAATTCACAGTCCATCGCCACCAAAAACAGTCGAATATTTTCCCACACAAAGCGAGCTCTAAGCCATCGATTAAAAGTCGCTCATACGCACCGAGCCACGAGCTCGACCCACACCCTCCAGTTGGTCACCAGCCAGATTGACTCAGATCGACTTGGCTCGAATTCAGATCGACTGGGATCGAATTCAAAACGAATCGAGGCCAACTTGCGATGATGGAGACGTCGACGAAAGGCTCCGGTTCTGGACATCGAGATGGAAATGGAGGAAACTCGTGATGGATGCGAAGAAACGAGAAATCATTTAAATTGCCATCTCATGCTGTCTTTGAATG
The DNA here is from genome assembly GCA_017309665.1 of Coelopa frigida. Classification (NCBI taxonomy): domain Eukaryota; kingdom Metazoa; phylum Arthropoda; class Insecta; order Diptera; family Coelopidae; genus Coelopa; species Coelopa frigida. The sequence goes on from CM029565.1 coordinate 12,116,924, forward strand.
CAAAAGCAACCCACAATTGTTGGTGGACGGTTGACCGATTGTTATTGTTTTTGTTGTTCAAGTATTGGTTGTTGTTGTTCAAGTATTGGTTGTTGTTGTTCGAGTACTGGTTATTGTTGCTGCTATTGATGTTATTGTTGTGACTATCATCGATAGAAACCAGTTTCTTAGATGAATGGACCAATGAACGGACGGACGGATGGAAAGACAGACGGATGGAAAGACAGACGGATGGAAAGACAGACAGAGGGGCGGATGCACGTCTTTCTAGACGTCTATTGACCAGGTTCTCAGCAATTTCTTGTCGATCATATTGTTGTTGTTTCTGGTGTTACAATTGTTGTTGTTGTTATTATTATTTCTGTGATTACTCATGTCGGCAATCCCAGTGTTGCCAACTGAACTATACAAATTTGTTCATTGTATATCACAAAAAGAGAGAGATTTGCATTTATTTAAATTCAATACAATATTTTTCAATATTTTCAATTCCATATTTTTTTTAATTTTTCATTATAGATTATTTTTGTTTCTATGAATTTTGTTCTTCAATTGAACTGGTTTTTTTATTGTGGTTATTATTGTCGTCGTTTTTTTTTGAGATATTTTTTCAATCTCAAGAAATCACTTTATTATTCGTACGAACATTAGTAGATAACCAATAATAAAACCTAGAAGAACAAAAAAAGCATCAATAACAATCACAATAACAACAATGAATGCAACACCATCGAGAGGAATAACTTCCATCAGAGGCGAGAACAACCATTAAAACAACAACAAATAACCAAAACAACAACAACAAATAACCAAAACAACAACAACAAATAACCAAAACAACAACAACAAATAACCAGAACAACAACAACAAATAACCAGAACAACAACAACAATCAATCATGTGCACGCGCGAAACGTTTTTCTTGTTGTTGTCAACAAGTTCTGTTGCAACTTAGAAGCAACAACAAAATGATTGTTGTTATTATTGTTGTTGTTGTTGTTGTTGTTGTTATTGTTGTTGGGTAGCACTTGTACAAGCACGTTGCATGTAATGTCCACCAATTATGGTCGGCTCTGCCTGTCTATCCATCCATCCATCCATCTGTCCGTCCGTCTGTTCGGTCGCTTGGTTTCTGTCGGTCGATCGAACGACGGATACCTGTTCAATTATGCGACGGCGAAGTCTGCGATCGTTTCCTCGTGACCTTAAAATGGACAGACAAACAGATGGACAGACAAACAGATGGACAGACAAACTGATGGACAGACAAAAGACGGACAGACAAAGAGACGGACGGAGGCTGAGAGACCAAAAGACCGACCAATCGAAGTAAGAGGAATCGGATGAAGAGGAAAAGGAATAAGGAAGACCACAAGAAGAAGAAGCAAAGCGGAAAATGACGACCAGCAGCAACAAAGTATCGCAAAATGTGGTCAAAGCACTGTGAGATTGCAGCAACTGAAAATCGGAGTCCAGTGAGAATGTTGTTGCTGCTGTTTTTATTCTTTTTGTCCATCGACACTTCTTTGTGGTTGCAATAGTGGTTGTTTTTGTTCTTTTCCGCTTTAAGATAAACGAAATAATAAATTCTTAAATAGTATAAAAGATTGAGATTTTAAAATGTGCAATTAAAATACAAAAATAAAATATGCTACAGTAAAAAATATAAAAATACAAAACTAAAATTACAAAACTTGAAATTCAAAAATAAAAATGCAAAATAATAAGTTAAAATATAATATTATGAATTTAAAATATAATATTAAGAATTTAAAATATATTAATAATAATTTAAAAAAAAATATAAAAATAAAATAAAAAAATTTAATTATATAAAAAATACATAAAGTGAATACAACTAAATAGTAATTATGATCTTTTTTATTCATTTTGGGTGAATAAAGAGTAGAGGGAGAGAGAACAAAATATAGAGGAGCACATGAAACAGGATTGAAGAAACAGAACAGAAGTCAAAATGCATGGCGACTTTTCAGAAAAACAATAAAATTATATACAACTTAAACACTTATAGGCCAACTAAACTAGAAAAAACTAGAGAAACAGAATTAAAAAAAATACAAAATTAAAAAAGAAACAACAATAAAAAATTAAAAAAAAGAAACAACAATAAGAAATTAAAAAAAAGAAACAACAATAAAAAATTAACTATTTTTTGTAAACACAAAACAAAAGAGAGAAACAATTAATGAAGTGCGAGCTGCCAGCAATTAATCGCCTTCAGAGTCATCAACAACACGCAATGTCAATGTTGTTGCTATTGCTATTGTTGTTGTTACTGCCATAATTACCAACATTTTTGTTGTCATTCATGTATTTGTTGTTGTCATTCACGTTTTTGTTGTTGTCATTAATGTATCTTTTGTAATGATTATTGTTGCTATTTTTGTTAGTGTGCTTTTGATGTAATACATCATAAACGAAAATTTAAATAAATAGCAAAAGGAGGAACTTTAAAAAGAAATCATAGAGGGGAAGTTGAGACAAGAGACAAAGGAATAAAAGGAGTAAAGAGAAGGAGAATCCTTCAAATGATATTTTGGGGAGGTGTTTTAGATATCTAAAGGAAATTATCAGAAGGGTCTTAAAGTTTTCTAGAATCTTTTATAATCGACAAGAAGCCAGAAGGACCTAAAAGAAAGTCAGAGAGAAGGAAGAAAGAGTGAGAGAAAGAAGGAATAGAGAGAGAGAGAGAGAAGGAATAGTTAGAGCCAAAACCGGGAAAACCCAGGAAAGGTTAGACCTGTGTAGGAAGAAGCTTGAAATAAAAGCTAATTGGAAATTTTCACACTAATTAAAGACATGCGATCGACAGATGGCGAACGTCCGAACAATCGACCAACCGACAGACAGACAGACAGACAGACAGATAGACATACAGACAGACAGGCTGATAGACAGACATGCCGAGGAGATGACGAAACGTCCGAAAGGTCAATCGACTGACCGACCGACCGAACGTTTGTCTGGCCGAACGATGAGGTTTCGTGCCCTGCGGTGTCACGTGTTTCCCTTCAATCAGTTGTGGCGGCAGCAGCAGAAGCAACAACAGCAATAATAATAATAAAAACAACAACAACAATAATAACGATATTCCGTAAATAAACAAAGCACAAGAGACGCACACACACACACACAGACACATAAAACCACAACCACCACACTCACACAAATGGACATGGATAGGAAAGCGAACTGAAGTTATTTGCAAGTGGAACGAAATTGTTGCATGTTGATGGCGATTACGCCGGCCGGCAGAGGTAGAGAGGAAGAGAGAGAGAGGAGAAAGAGAAGGAGGGTGAGACAGAGGAGAAAGAGAAGGAGGAGGAGGAGAGACAGAGAAGAAAGAGAAGACGGGGGAGAAAGAGAAGTCGTAGGAGACAGAGAAGAATGATGAGGGGGAGACAGCGAAAGAATCAGAGGTGTCGAAGGAGGCGGCGGCGGCGGAGAAGCAAAGAGCGAGAACTGCGAGAAGGTGGAAACTGCATGCCGTTGGTGTAAGGGTGTGATAGAGGGAGAAGCAGTGAGATGGTGAAAGAGATAGAGAGTACGATTGTGTCGGTGTATTTGTTTGTAGTGTCGGTTATGTTCTGATTGCGTGCCAGTCACAAATCAGCAGCGAACAAAATAATAATAAAACTATGTGGAGAGTAAAAGGAAAATAAAAAAAAAAATAAAATACAACCAAAGTAATATAAGAAATAAATAATAAAACAACTAAAGCAATAAAAGATAAAAAATATAAACGTATATACAAAAAAATTAAAAAAATACAAGGGAATTAAAAAGTTCGAAAAAATTAAAAACATACTAAAAATTTTAAATTTACAAGAAAATTAGATAAACAAATTTTAAATATAAAAAAATTAACATTAAAAAAAAAAATTAAAACAATAAAATGAAATTTAATGTAATACAAACGTTTCAAAGAATTAAATAAAAAAAGTAAGAAATTAAAAAAAAATAATTAATTAAAAAAATGTAAGAAAATCAAAAACTACAAAAAGACTTTAAACAAAAGGGAAGAAAATACAAAAAACAATATGAGACAAATGAAAATAATATGAGTGTAGGAATTTTGTTTTGTTGCTGTAACTTGAGGAGGGTGTCATCAAAACAACAACAACACTCTTTGGCGTCATAGACAACCGGCCGACCGACGCAAAGATGCCGATATAACGCAAACAACAAAAACATCTATAACAACAACGAAGACGACAATGGAATGGCTACGATGATGACGTATGACCGAGTTGTTGGTGGAGAGAGGAGGGAGAGGGATTGAGATAGGAAGGGTGTGAAAAGAGAAGATTGAAGGGAGAGAACGCCGTTAGAGAATATGGAGAAAAATATTTCGTAGGAAGCTGTGGGAGAGGGGAAGAAAAACAAAAACAGAGGAAGATGTGTGGAATTGGGGAAGGATGAAAGAGCTGAAGGGTAAAGAGAACGGTGAAGAAATTTAGGAGGAAAGGAATGAAGAAACATAAAAAGAAAGCTATGAAGAAACATAGAAAGAATGGTATGAAGGATTGAAAGAAGATGGAAAACCAAGGTACAAATACAAATCGCGGTTTTTTTTTATTATTATTATAATAATTCTTGTGGTGGTAGATCATGTTAATGATGTTGTTGTTGTTGTTAGCGCTATATCACTGTTATTGTTGTAGCTACACAAATGTTGTTGTAGCATAGTTATGTTTTTTTAGTCGTTTTTGTTACTTTAAAATCTCATCTCATTGTTCGCTCATGCGCAATGAACAAGAGAACGAACGTCATTTTGTTCTTATTGTTATTACTCTTGTTGTAACAACAACATATGCTTGTTGTTGTTGTTGCTATTCCATCGCATACAGTAGCTGCATTGTTAAACATGATTTTGTTGTCATAGTTGTTGTTGCTATATTGTTGTTTTTGTTGTTCAAACAAAATGACAGTAGAAACAACAATAACATGAACAACTGAAATCGCAGCAAAAAAAACGTTTGGCGCGAAAAAAATCAACTGCATGCGATGCACGCCGTGTGTGAAAGAGAGAGCGAGAGATAGGAAGAGAAAGAGAGAGAGAGAGCGAGGGAAAGAGAGGAAGATAAAGAGGGGAGGTTGGTTGAGGGGAGAAAGAGACAGTGAGACATTTAGAAAATGCTTTATTTTGTTTAATTTCCTTAAATTGAAATAAAATTCAAGAATAGCCAAGAAATGGTTCTCAATTACATTTCAACTGCTGTCAATCCAATTTCTTTCTTTTTCTAAATTTCCTTCTATAAATCAAAATTTTTTTTTTTAATTTTTTTTAATTTTTTTTTTAATTTTTTTTTTATTTAATTGTTTTTTATTTATTTTCCATTTTCACAATTTCTTTTTTTTATCTATTTTTTCTCTATTTCTTTTTTTTTTAATTTCTTGATTTCTATTTAATTTTTCCCAATTTCTTTCTTTATCTCACTTTCTTTTCTTTAATTCCTTTTTTAATCTCTCATACTCTCACTTGGGCCATCCACAATCTCTTTCCCTATCTCTTATCACTTCTCAAATATCTCTGACTGTCTTTTATCCTTTCTTTCTTTTCTCTGAACCCAAGGAACAGGAACATTGGTTGACGATCAACTTCGAAGACCTATGTTCTACACCTCTGTCCGAATCCCAAACCATCCTTCAACTTCAACCTTTACCTCTTCTCTACCTTCACATCTTCTCTACCTTCACCTCTTCTCTACCTTCCTCTTCTCTACCCCACAGCCTTCCCCACCCAACCTTCTTCCTCACCTCGTCCACAAACTCCATCCTTCCGCCTCACTTCTCGCCACCCACTCGATGGGCCCCGTGTGCATCGAGGCGTCGACAGCTGCCCTCGTTTCCTCACTTCTTTCATTCTCTCTCTCTCTCTCTATTAGCATGTCTCTCCCACCGCCACGCCCTCTGCCACCGCCCCTTTCGAGTCACACTGAGCTGACATTGCAGTTGACGCTGACGCAGACGTTGACTCTGTCGCCGATGCCGATCGTTTGCTTCCGTTGGCAACACGGATATTTCGCCTCGTTTCGCCCAGTGCGGCGGCATCATCGCGAAAACCTTCCTTTCCACACACCTCCTTCTAATGCCTTCTCCTCCTCCTTCACCTGCTCCACCTTGGTCGATCGCCACACAAGAGGCGGCCCGAAACGTTTATGCAATGGGCGATGGGCGCTTTTGCACAGTGACGGGGGGAGGGACAGACATGCGGATAGACAGAAAGATAGGCACGGCGAGAAGAAGAAGAAGGAAGGTTGCAGTCGGACAGACATTCGGCTAGAAACAGCCACTAAACGCTGGAGGGACGGAATGAAGGAAGGAAGGGACGAAGGAAGGAAGGGAGGAAGGAATGAAGGACAGAGTTAGCCAAGAGGACAGACAGATAGACCAACAGACAGATAGACCAACAAATGGACAGACGAACGGAGAAGCAAACAGACAGACGGATAACCGGACAGACAAACGGATGGACAGGTGTGTTTTGCTTCCTCCGTCCGTCCGTCTTTTGGCATCCGCGCCAGAGTTTCTTCCATCTCATTCTAACATTTGCCAACCCCCCATCTGTCATTGTCTCTATCTCTCCCTCTCTGTGTCTCATTCCTTCCTCCCTTCCTTCCTTCGTCCCTTCCTTCCTGTGTCTCCCTCTCTATCTCCCTCTCTCTCTCGCGTTTCTGTCTCTGTCGCTGGCTGCCTCCGAGTGTGGCGTGTGTGTTGGCTACCTTTTTGTTGCCGCTGTCTTTATCGTTTGGTCATGGTGTTGTTCTTCTTATTCTTCTTGTTGTTGTTGTGGTTGGCAATGTTGGCTCCCTAGTGTTGTTGTGATTGTTGCAATTGTTGTTGTTGTGATTGTTGCAATTGTTGTTGTGATTGTTGCTATTGCCATGTTTTTCCATTTTGCATCTTGATGCAATGTGCGCGCGCGCTTGACTCTATTTCCGACATTTTGAGGTTGTAGACCTTCGGCTCGCGCGATGCAGACGTTTTGCGTTTGCTTCGTCTAGTTCTCCTTGTTGTTGTTGTTATGCTAGTTCTCATTGTTGTTGTTGTTATGCTAGTTCTCCTTATTCTTTGTTGTTGCTTCTTCCCCTTCCCCGAGTTTTTGTTGCATCGTCGTCGTCGTCATCGACCGCCTCGACTCAACTCATCGTTTGTTGCAGGTTTGCATGCAACATCGCTCCAATGTCGACTGATCCCATCCTTCCCCATCTCATTGGCCCTGACCCTCTCTCTCGCTCCCTATCCGCATCTCTCTCGCTCCCTCTCTCGCCACCAACGATGTCGTTGGTGCTTCCGCTGCTGCTGGAACCAGAGATTGCAATTTAAATTGGAGGAAAAACGTTTACAAATTGTATTTGTTTTAATTAGCGGACAGACAGACAGATAGATAGACCAACTGAACAACCGACAGAGGAGGAAGGGCGTTTGGCCAACTAGACAGCTCGCCCCAAAGACCCTCCCCCTAGAGACCAAGGCCCCTCTTCCCCCCTGTCCCAACGATTCCGGGAGCTTCCCTTTCATCTCTCAGTTCGGAAATAATTATTAAACACTCCTATAATTGTTGAATCGGCAACTGAAGTTGTTTCTATTGTTGTTCTTTTTGTTGTTGTTATTGTTGTAGCTTCTCCTCTCAGATGTTGTTTTCGTTGTTGTTATTATTGTTGTTTTTATTGCAATTGATAGCCCCAACGAGGCGCATCCCATCGCAATTAACGACCTTGCAGTCTGTTTATATTGAAAATGCATTTCGCACTCGACTTGTCCACAATGTTGTTTTTGTTGTTGTTTATATTAAGCATTATCATCAACATGATCGTTGTCGTCGTTCCTATTGTTGTTGTTGTTGGTAATACCAACTTGTTGTTGCTACCAACTTGTTTTTGTTTCTGATGCTACCGTTTTTGTTTTCTATTATGTGGGAAGTGTGATCATTTATAAATAGCTATTATTTTTCTTGGCAATAACTCGCTGTCGATGGCCCGTCGTCCTCTTCCATCGATCGTTCAATCGTTCACTCGGTCGATCGCTTTGGTTCGATTAATCAAATCCCTAATGAGTTTTGTGCCTATCGCCATTGGAGATTTTTTTCCCTAAATTATCTTAGGATATTCGTCATAGCTGTAACTAACCACAGTTCGATCATCGACCGGAGAAGGCTCATCATCATTGACGTGTATCAGAAATTAGATTAGAAATTCTTTTAATTACTCATTTTCATGGATCGCTGCATCAATTCGATTGATTTCAAGTTATTTCAACACTAAGCGAAATTGGAGCGATCATAGGATTTGTTTAATCTTTGTATTTGATTTGATTTAAAATATTAATAAAGTTTAATATGGTTTTCTATTTTTCTCTTCTGAACTAAATATAAGAATGAGACATAAATAAATCAGGTGAATCATCCACGATATCCTATCAATGATTTCCAAGATTCCTATCCCCGATTTTAGTATAACTTCCCCTAATATTTCTCTGTGTGTGATTTTATTTATGATCTATCAAATGTTGTTGATTTCCCCGTTCGGGTTATCACAATCTAATGTGACCATGAGGAGAAGAGAGAAGAGAGAAGAAAGAAGGAGGAACTTGTCGACGCCGTTAATCATAATCGCAAAACTGTCCCCATTCAGCTGAGTTTCTGTTTCAATATTTTTGCCTATTTGAGGTCAATGTTCCAATGGGGTTTTTTTTCGTTAAAGTTTATTTTTATTCTATTTTTTGTACGACCTTTGTTATATTAATTTTTGGACTATTTTTGGAAGACATTTTTATAAAATATTTCATACATTTGTTTATACTATTTTTCATCATATTTTTCTTGTTATGACTTTTTATACTTTTGATTATTTTATTATGATTTTCTTATTTCATGACTTAAATTTCTATTGAGATTTATTTGTTTATATTTTTGTGCCCACCCAGAACTCAGTTAATTATCAATAATACGACGCAATTTTTTTCTTCGTCATCTATTTATGGCAAGTTCACCAGAATCGATTGCGTCAACGGTTCCAATTTTATTTTATTTCACTTCGTGTTTATTTTCTATTTTCTTTTTATTCATCTACTTATTTTCTTCTTATTCTAGTTTTTTTTCTTTTGTCACTTCATCATAGTTTTTCTGACCAAAATCTAACCTTGTTTCTGGTCAAAAAAATCATTATTCTGGTTGTTGCACGTCTGATTCTTCGTTGTATTCGGTTGAATCTTCGTCTCTTCTTCACCTGAATCTTTGTCTCTTCTTCACCTGCATCTTTGTCTTCTTCACATGAATCTTCTACTTCTTCATCGTCGTCGATGATGAAGTTCCGGACACCACTCCGGAGGTTCGGTTCGGTTTGGTCACATCTCCAGAGTGGGGCCTCAGCACAAATTGCCAACGAGACGTGACAGTTTTTCATTTATCGGCCAGACGAAAAACGAGTCGAGAGTTTGAGTCGTGGTCGTGGTCCGACCATCATCCGTCCCGCAATCCACCTGTCTACCATCCGGTCTGTCTGTCCAGTGGTGGTCTCTAACTGTCTGTCCAGTGGTCACTCTATCTGTCTGTCCAATGGTCTCTCTAACTGTCTGTCCAATGATCTGTGTGTCTGTCCAATGGTCTGTGTGTCTGTCCAATCTCTGTCGCTCAGTCGATGCAGCACTCGCATTCGAAACACTCGAACGTGACAATTTTTCTGCATTTGTGACGATGATCTCGTTTCGCCACCTCACATCGATGAAGGTTGTTTTTTCTGGAAACAAAATAAAAAACCACCCGTTGATACCCGGTACCCGTACGACTTTAAAACCCACTACTATTCGTAATCATTGAAACCTGCTCCATTACGCCGAAGCCGAGTTAAGACTGAGAGTCGGAGCGGATTATTACTTTGGCTTGAATTCTAGTCGATGTCTTCGAGTCTTAGTTTGTGTCTAATTCCCTAATAATTTCCTACTTAACACCCATTAAAATGTCACGGCGAAGAAGCGGATTAGAGAGAGACTTCTGTTTCTACGATGGATATATGCATGGATGGAGGGATGGACAGAGGGAGGGAGGGAGGGATGGAAGGAGGGACAAAGAGGCAAAAGACAGGACAGAGACATTGACAGCGGTGACATCGACAGTGGATAGAAAGATGGACAGAGACTTTGACGGAAGCCAAGGGACACGACAGAGAATAGAACAGACCGACAGATAGAACAGAGGACAGAGGATAGAATAGAGCGACAGATGGAACAGCAGCGACAGATAGAACAGCGACGACAACGACATCGACATGAGACATGCAATGGTCACAGTACAGAGAGCACAACAAGAACGCAGGAAGGGATCAAGACCAAGACTTAAGTGGTGACCAGAAGGAAATCGTAAGCGGTGACCAGAAGGAAATCGTAAGCGGTGACCAGAAGGCAGACTAATGGGAGGAAAACCAAGACGGAAGCCGAAGTTTAAGTCGTGAAATGGAATCGTTGAGGCGGGACTTTGGGGGGAAAACAGAACGAGCAGAAGACTAAAAGAACAAACTGTCACGGGAGCAGGTGTAAACTGTCAATAAACATAGTAAATTGTTCGACCATGCTTTGAGAATAAAGATGTCGTCCACCACCTTCTCAGGTTCTACTGCTGCTGCTGCTGCTCTTCATCTTCACCTTCTCATCCTCAACCTAATCTTAATCTTCTTCTCACTAGCACCTGCCTCGAATCCAATGGAAATCAAGCTGCGTCTGCATCCTCAGTCAGTCGTCGATGCCGCCAAAAGCAGGAGCCATGAAAGAGCACTGATTAGGGAGAAGGAGGAGGAGCAGAAAATGAAGGAAAAGGAGGTGCAGTAAATGAAGGAAAAGGAGGAGCAGTAAGTGAAGGCAAAGGAGGAGCAGTAAGTGAAGGAGAAGAATGAGCAGATTGTAAAGTAAGAAAAAATCAGGAGGAGGATGAGAAAAAATACTGGTTTCCTTCCAGCACTCGATGATAATCTTAGTATAGGAGTAGATGTGTTCAAAAGTTTGAAAAGGATTCGCAAACCTCGTGATTTTATAGGGCACAAGAGGCAGCATGTTTATGGGCTAAACCCAGAGATCGATAAATATCTAGACAAAAGGGCAAACAGTTGTCTGTTTATTCTGCATGTCTGTTCGGCTATCAAATAGTTCTCATTTTCAAAAAACTATTCTACGAAAATTAACGTAGTTATAAAAGAATAATGGAATAATGTATCGCTATAAAAAATATAGGTCGTAATAAAAAAATATCTCGAAACACTTGAGAAAGACAGAAATCGTAAACAAGTGCAAAATATTGACAGAATAGAATTGCGATCATTATGAATTTGGTCAATATTTATCGATATTGATGGGACATAAAGAACACAAATAAATGAAAAGGAAAAGAAAAACAAGAAACCTTTTCGAAAACACAAACATCAGTGTCATAACTTGTGACAACAACAATACGAGCAACGACAACAATAACATCAACATCATCGATAACAACGACAGACAGCAGATAGACAGACAACAGACAGACAGACACATTGATAGACAGACACATGTGCGGAAGAATAATAATAATAAAACACTAACAATTAGTCTGAGAAGTTATTTATTCGAGTACGAAAAGTTAAATAAACAGAAAATTGCAAACACACTCGACAATCGTACCAGGTAAACAAGACAAGAGCAATAACAACAGTTTTTACTATCAACAATATCGCTGCAATGGAAGCACCGACGGCTGCAATAGCAACAACAACAACAACAACAACCAATGCATTAACAACAATTGCTGCATGTTCTGATATGTTAAATTAATTAAAATGACGCTAAGAGAAATGACAGACACTGAGATTGAGTCACCGAGAGAGAGAGAGAGAGAAGGAGACAACGGCCGATAGAAAAATAGAAAGAGAGAGAAAAAATTGAGAGAAAAAGAGAACGGGAAAATAAATAGAAAAGGACGGAAGCAAGAGACAGACAGAAGGAACGATGAACGGACGGAAGGCATAAAAAACCAGCAGACATGTTATTGACGAGACAGGAGTACAAACAAGAATCGCATTAGACAACAACCGGGGACAGAGACAGACAGACAGATAAGCAGGCAGCAAGTTAGAGACAGTTAGACATTCTCAAAGACAGACAGACAGACAGAAGGACAGACAGACGGGCGGATGGAGGAAAAGAAAGGCCAACGACAAGGTGTGAACAAAGCAGCTCAACTGACACTTGAAATGCATCGTCAAATTGGTGAAAATTATTTTAATGAGAACAAGCGGAGGACGTTGAGAATGGGGGAATGAACAAAGGAGGAGGGAGAATATGTCGGAAAAGCAATGAGGAGAGAGAGGGAGAGAGAGAGCGACAGAGAGGAAGACAGAGAGGAAGACAGAGAGGAAGACAGAGAGACAGACAGACGGATGGACATACCGGCGGAAGAACGAACAGGAGCAAATGCTGGCGATTGAATGCCGCAAATGCAAATGCTAAGCAGGCGTCATTAGCAGTAGAACAATAGCAACAAGAACAACTACAGCAACAACAATGACAACAATAGTAATGTGAGAAAGAACAACAATGAGAAAGAACAACAATGAGAAACAACAACGATGACAATGACAATAACAAAAATAGCAACATGTCAAATTTCACACTGAGTTACAACGAGAACAACAAAAAAAGCAGGAAAGTGAGGCCAGAAACTGGAGTAGAATTAAATGTCGTATCATGTGAGACAGACAGACAGACAGACAGACATAAGCCAAAACTTTGACGTAGACTATAGTAAGAAAACACTTAACTCCTATAGTAACTCATATAACAATAACTTATGGACATTACTTTAGAGCATACTATTTCACACTATCTCACTTGAACCCCTACTTCTTCAACCTCTGCTACTTTAACCTGTTCTGAATTCTGAGGAATTAACCTACAGACAAATAGCCCATAGCAACATAACCTATCCCAAAGTAGACCCTTCGTAATGAGAGTCCACTACAACAAATTGGCCTCACAGTAAGTCAACGTACATTAACTTGCACTAAATTCATAATCCATAGTAGCTTTGGGCCCTCGGGTCCAACTCGGTCGTGTCAATGCCAGAGGCACCCGAGTGTTGCGAGTGTTGTACGAGCGACAAAGCCCTAAGGGACACACTCGACGGATCTGTTTCACCTCTCTATCAACGACGACAGCTCACGGAGTTCAAAAGGGAGGATCCCAGAGACAGAGACATAGAGAGGGAGATGGTGCGAGAGAAGTTCTCATCGAGTGCAGCAGGGTCGGGTCCGAGGTTGGGGTTGGGGTAGGCGCGAATAACGATACCCATAAATACAAGAGCTCACCGTGTGCAATGGGGGCGGTTCCATCGTTGGGTCGCCTCAGTTGATGGAGGGGCGAAAGAGATGGCTGGAGGTGGGGGTTGGGCTCGATAAGTTCTACCACAAAACTATGTTGCAGGTTGCATGTTCTCGGGCAATAAAATTTATTTATCCGGCTGCAACAGTCGTCGTCGTCGTTGTCGTCGTCGCCCCTTCCCTTGCACACACCCGGAGAACTCAAAGCAAACTCAGAAACTGCGTGAGGTTTGTTATTTTTGGCACCAAGCGGGCGGACAGACAGACAGACGAACAGACGAAGGACAGACGGACAGAAGGACAGACAGACGGAAAGACAGACATGATTCGTGGTTCAACGTTGTAGACGGTGACGCTGGCGAGACCGAGAACGGTGGCCCAGTAATTAATCGTGTGTTAATGAGGGGTCAGGGGAACGTGGCCAGTGAGTGGTGGTTAGAACAGCAAAAAACAAGCAGAGAGACAGACAGACAGACAGACGCATGGAGAAATAGACAGAGGGACTTGTGGGCGCTCGCACAGACGTGAGGAAGGTCGTCTGAGGTCACACGCAGCGCCAACACGTGGTGCGTTTCAAGTGCGTTTTTCAAAGCGATTAGGAGAAACTGCTAGAAGAAGAACATTGTATATATAGAATATTGCAATAGAAAAACTATCCTTAGGGAACCGTATATAGATACCCCTTTGGTATCATACATTAATTTAAAATAATAAATATACATATTTCACAGAAAATATTAACATATAATAATAAGTCCATTAGGAAACCTTCACAATGAGGTAGATAACCAAAGTCTATGGGTTATAAAAAAGAAGACAAATATATTTTCTTCCGCCTCGTTGACCACTTGTTCTGACCAAGGTTCCAAGGATGGTGAAGATCAAAGAATGAAGTCGAGATTTAAAACAGATGTGTTGGATGTGGTTTAGATATGTTGTTACCGAGATTGTTGCAGCTATTGTTGTTGTTATTGTAATAACGATGGTAGTTGGCGTTATTGTTCTCGCTGCGATAGATGTTGTACATACATATGTATATGTATATTCTCCTCATATTTGTAGTTGTTGTGCTATTTTTCGCTACTCATCCGTTAAATTCAAATAAAATATTTTCCAAGATTACCTTGAGATACTATCTATTGTTTTAGTTGTTATTGTCTTTGGTATTGTTGTCGTCTCAGATGTTGTTATTGTCTCTGATGTTGTTATTGTCTCGATGGTTGTGTTGTTGTTTCTATTGTTGTTATGTATTTTGTTATAGTCGTCTCTATTATATGTATATTTTTTTTCTTGTCACTATTATTTTTCGTTGTTGTCTCTATCGTTGTAGTTCTCTCTCTCACTCTATTGTTGTTGTGTGATAATTTTTTCTACATACAAAAACTACAGATTTTTCTTCCCCCACTCATAGTCATTGGTCTATGAGTTTATTATACACCATGTTTTTTTTTTTTGCTATTATTGTATTTTTTTTTTTTTTTTAAACCAGAACAAAAACAATAGAGACGAGAGGGGGGAAAACAAGCTGCAGCAGACTAGTCGCAAAGTTTATTGCATTTTAAATTATGTCTGCCATGATATATGAAGATGTAGAAGAGGAGGACAACGTCGCAAATAATAACAATAATAATAGAAGCAGCGGCAGCAGGAAAGACAACAACAGCATGAAGACAACAAAAAGACACCTAAAACCAAAGACAAAAAGATCTATAGCAAAAAGACAAGCGCAGCAACAAAAAGAATATCAACAACAAGAACAACAGCAAGAACACCGCCATCGACCACAATCGCGACGACGACGGTGACGACGATGACGATGATGGCGGCGACCTCACCTGGCGTTCCAACACACACACACACACACACACACACACACACACACACACACACACACACACACACACACACACACACACACACACACACACACACACACACACACACACACACACACACACACACACACACACACAAATGCACTCACATGGACGAACCGAACGATATATAATGATAATGATGTGCATGTGACTAATCACAATGGAACTAGTGATGCTGATGATCGGAATCTGATGAAGCCAAAGCGATGCCGATGCTAATAATATTGTTGTTGTTAGTGTTGTTGTTCGAGTTGTTGTTCGCTGTTCTTAGTGTTGTTGTTAATGCCATTGTTATTGTTGTAATTGATGTTGTTGCGGCTCATCTTGTTCCTAATGATGATGTTTATGACAGGGATTTAATGTCTGGTGCATATTCTACAGATCTCAATATGATAGTCCAAGGTAGAAGAAGATATTATAAGGTGGAGAGGGAGAGCAGAAGGAGTCTTGAATGCCAGGTGATGAGACACGCCCACTTTTTGCCTGTAATATTATTTTACGCCATATGCAATTCAATTATAAATCTTAATTTATATTCTTTCATCTTGGTGGTTCTTTTGTTCTTTATCGGGTTTGTTGAAATGAAAATCTTAAGAGATTAAGAAAACCATTTCAGAGATTAGGATTTAATGAAGCTGATGATTAAGATGATGAAGATTACAATTATAATGAAAATTTTAATGCTAAAATTATATTGTCTTTTAAAATAATGAGGAAAAATTAAATTGTACGGAAGAATAAAATAAAATAATGAGAAAGATTAAAGCACGTTGAAGATTCAAATAATGATGAAGATTAAAACAATGATGAAGATTAAAATAGTGCAGAAGATTAAAATAGTGTAGAAGATTAAAAGGATAAGGAAGACAAACAAGGTTGATGAAAATCACAATTTTGATGCATCACAACGATAATAATGATGCAGAACACAACGATAATAATGATGCAGAACACAATAATAATAATAATGATGATTGCAATAAATCGCGGCTAGTTAAAAGAACTCGCTCTGCACTTAGACGAAGCTCTGCTCACATGTGATATGGATTTTTATTTATTCTTATTTTGTTCTTGTTCTTGACGATGGGTCACCGTGGTCGACGCACCCACACACTCACTAAACGGTGGAGCTCCAACTAACGTTGGAGTTGAGCCTGAGTCGGATTTGCTACAAAGTGTCCGCCCCTTTTGTTGTTATTCCTCCTTTTCTCTCTCTTTTTGTCCCCCCACAACTTCGTCTAGTTTCACCGTTTATTCATGGTTTCGAGCTGTGAACGTTGTCTTTGTTGTTAGCCGCGGTCTGGACTCAGCTCCGATATCGCTGTCAACTGCCGAGAGGACCGTGGGCAGGTGGGAAGGCAACCAACGTACGGTAAGGTAAGCTCCAAAGCATACAAAGTGGCTGGTAATGCTCGTGTTATCCCGAAACAACACAAGCGACCACTGTCGACACCCAAGAGTCCCGGCTCCACTTCCCATGATCACCCACCGGACCATGCTCGAGAAGATCAAAGTCACACTTTTTCATATTTAGTTGTGGTGAAGGAAAAATCGTAATAATCTCCAACTATGGACTGATGACGACCTGAGGTTTTTATTTTAATTTTTTTATTTTAATTTTTTATTTTTTTATTTTAATTTTGTTATTTTTTATTTTCCTTTTTAATTTTCATTTTTATTTGTTATTTTTATTTTTTTATTTTCATTTTCAACTTATTTTTTCATTTTGTATTTCCATTTTTATAAAAAAAATCAAATACTTCATGGTCTGGATTATCAAATTCATATGGTGTATTGAGCACAGAACGGAATATGGAATGTTATACAAGAGTATTGAATTGTATATAAAGTGTTTACAGTGAAATATGCAGTTAAATATCCAACTGATTGAGTATTCAAAGTCATGCATAAACAACAAAACCTGACACCTCGATCGAAAGAACGAGACAAGGATGAGAGTGACAGAGAGAGACAGAGAGTGAGTGAGAGAGAGAAACAATAAGAGCAATTGAATGGTTTTATAACAGAAAAAGAACCACAGTAATAATGAAAACAAAAGCGACAAGAAAAAAATACTAAATAATGCATGTCTGCAGATATACAAACAAATATACAACAAATTAATATGAATATATATCATCAATAGGAGCCAAGTCGATGAGGGAGAGAGAGAGAAGGAGAGAGAGAAAGAGTGGTAGACAGACAGAGGACAAACGATGACAATCGATTTTCTACGCGACATATATAATAAAACAAAGACATTTGTCAGCAAGAACTTTGATTGCGCCAAAGTAACAAAGTAAAAAGAAAATAAATATATGAAAACATCAAAAATATAACAAGAACAACAATGATTATGGTGTGCCAATAACAACAAAAATTATATAATAATAACAACAACAATGGTATGACAATAAAAAAAGAACAATGGTATGATAATAAAAAAAACAATGGTATGACAATAAAAACAACAATGATATGACAGTAATAACAACAATGAAGTGACAAGAACAACAACCCGTTGGTAATAACAACAATAATATCACAATAAAAACAACAAAATCACAAAAAAGAAATATACAAGATATTTGGAATGGATTTTGGAGAAGAGGAAGCGAAAAAAGTAAGAATCGAGCCAAGAAGTGAAAAATATTGGTCTCTTGGTTAGAGATTGGTGGATCACAACATCGGGAATTTATTACAGTGTCTGAAACAATAAATAAACAATGGCCCACTACCAACCAGACCAAACCGAATCGAACCGAAAGAGCAGAAGATCACGATTCAATAAACCATCCATGGCCCCAACAAACTAATGAAGCAGACCGCAGACGACGGAGCTGGCGACGAGTTGTCTGAGAGACGGTATCGATTACGATTGCCCACAGAAGACTCCGACTACGAGAGTTCGACATCAAGACTTCGACAACGAGAGTTCGACAACGAGACTTCGACATCGAGACTTTGATTCCGACTACGATACTTCGACTTTGACTCGACCGACTCCGAGGTTCCGACTTTGAGACTCTGGTTGTTGTGAGTTCTGAATTTTCGACAGTGAAATTTGAGTTGTTCACGAAGGTCGTGGGATCGATTAAAGTCTCTAATTGACTTTGTAGCCCTCTTTGGCCGAAGACACCTCAGCCTAATCGGCGGATAAACGGCGTCTCATTAAAAGTAAAAATATAATCATAAAAAAAACCGCTCGATTTGATTGATGAAGAGTCGCAGGTGGAAGCAACAAATGCGACTTTCAATTCTCAACCACGTCTTGTCCGTCTGTCCCAAGGTTGTTGTCCACCAGTCGCCACCGCCAATCGTTCGAAATTTTCCCGCCATCGACATCGACGATGGATCCACCGTGCAAACGATCAACCAACCGACCGACCGAACGAACGATCGACGGAACAAACGATCGACGGACCAAACGATCAACTTATGGGAGAGGGAGAGTTTTGCCAACTTGATCTTGAAATCGTAACCGATATTTATTGCAGCCAGTGTTTAGCATAATTAATGGCCAGCACTGAGCCAGCGAGAGAGAGAAGGGGAACAAGAGTGAGAGGCAAAAAAGAGAGATACCATGGAGTTGTCGTTAAAGGCCGTAGGGGTTGGTAGCATTGGCTGTGGGAGTGGATATGGCAAGGAGTGGCCAGGAGTGAAATCTGGAGATAGTACATCCGGGCATTCAAATCACGATTTCGGTTTCTTTTTGCATGATTTGGCACAGACGGATATACTACAAGCAGAGCAAGAGACAAACAGATAGACAGACCGAGAGACAGACCGAAAGACAGATGGCGAAGGAGACAAAAGCACGAAATTATAAATAAAAACGAGCGAACGAATGAGCGAGAGAGCAATCGAATGAATGAGCGAAAGAGCAAGCGAATTGCAATGACATTCATATCAGAAGCAGCAGCAGGAGCGGCAACAACAGAAATTGCCAACAGCAACAGTACGAAGAATAACAATAATAAAAGCAACAGCAGCAGCAACAACTACGTCAGCAACGACGGACAGATGAAGAAGACGAAAAAGACGAAGAAGACGACAACGAAGAAGAAGATGAGGAGAGAAGAGGAGGGAGCGGAGGTGAGCGGTAGGAAGGAAGGTGGAAGGTGAGGTGGAACTGGTTTCAAGCTGACGAGACGACGACGACAATGTCTCTTGACTTTGTGCGCGCGCGAAGATCGTTCGTTGCGCATGCGCAGCGAAGAAGGAGCACCTGAAAATGCCAACGAACGAACGACGGCTCCAAAAATACAACAACAAGAATTACCAACAAACAATAACAACAAGAATATCAACTAACAACAACAACGCAAGGAACACAAGACTCATTTCGTTGGAAAATAAAACAAAGTAAAGATTTTTTTTACATACAAACATATACTATGTATATGTAGATACTTTTATATATATTGCAAATCTTGCTCAACGACTTTAATTTATTTTCTCGTTTTAGTTTTATTTCTTTTTTTGTATAAATATTTATTCTCTGTTTATCTTTCAAATAAATTCGACGTCGCCGTCATCGAAGTTGTTGGTAGTTGTTGTTGTTGTTAGTGGATTTTTTTTGCATTTATTTTTGGTCTCAACTTGTTATTGTTATTGTAATGGTGGTTGTTGTAGGTAGTAGTGGTTGTTATTTTTTGTTATTTTTGTTATTTTTGTTATTTTTGTTATTTTTGTTTTTTTGTTATTTTTGTTTTACCAGTCTAGTCTATGGCTGGACGCTGTCTTGTTAAAGCCCGGCTCGCAACAGCAACCAGAATGACAAACGGACGGACGGACGGCCGCGTGACAAACAGACAGCCGCATGGACATCGAGAAACAGACAGACGGTCATGAGAGAGAGACAGACAGACAGACAGACAGGCGGATGGACAGTCACGGAGCGCCCCGAAGTCGAGACGACACGATCGTTGGTTCAGGCCGCAGACACTCAGACAGCTTTGAGTCTCGTCTCCCTCTTGTTCCTCCCTCTCAACCCTCGACTCCGATGGACAGAAGACGTCCAGTCTGCATCCCCCGGCCCCCGAGCTCCGCCCCTCCCCGTCCCATCGTGTCGTGGTCTCGTCTGGTCTGGCCCGGTCTGAGTTGGCCCGGTCTGACTTGGCCTGGTCACGTCTTGCGTCAAGTTGGAGACGTTGAATTTCGGGGCTCCTCTGAAGGTTTTTCGCGAATGAAACTCGTCTTATTATTGTTCTGTTATTGTTGTTGTTATTTCTGTTGTTGTTATTGTTGCCATTCTTGTTGTTGTTATTGTTTCAGTTGTACTTTTTGCTTTTGTTGTTGTTATTGTTTCAGTTGTACTTTTTACTTTTGTTGTTCCGTTTCTGTTGCAGTTCTTATTGCAATTGTTCTTGCTGTTGTTGTTGTTGTTGTCGAATATGTTGTTATTGGCCAAAAATACAATCAATGAGCATCCATTAAATACAATTTAAAAGCGCATTCGTGAATTTATCTGCATCTGCTGCATCGGTATCTGTATCTGCGAGAAGGTATCTCTTGCAGCAATGTTGCATTTTTTTGCGATTTTTCTCATTAACATTTGAGCTGATGCGATTTTATTGCTCTTATATGAATATAATTCGTTGTTGTTATTGTTTTTTTACATTTTTATTTTTTTTTTTTTGGGTTAAGCTCAGAGGTTCAGGTTGCTGGTTTGGATTTTTATTTTATTGGTAATTATTATTATTGTTGTTGTTACTGTTGTTGTTGTTGTTGTTATTATTGTTGTAGTTACTGTTGTTATTTCGTCGCCAGTTTTCTCAACTGGTTTTCGTGATATTTCAAGCATTTTATGGATGTTTTAAAATAAGCAGTTAACTCGAAACAATTTCGCGCCAAAGCATTCGATCTTCCCTTCTTTTCTCTCACTCGTTCTCTCATTCTCTCACCCTCTCTCTCGTTCTCTCACCCTCTCTCTCTCGTTCTCCCACCCTCTCTCTCTCTCTTGTTCTCTCACCCTCTCTCTCTCTCTCTCGTTCTCTCTCCCTCCAACATCATCCCAGCTTCCTTTCGCTTAATCTTGGGCAAAACTTGTTCCTTTCTCCCTGTCGCCGACGATCGCGCCAAGACAATGAAAGGGTTTCAGAGGTACGACGCACATTTCGTGAACATTCTTACATCGGTTGTAATTTCAGACATTCGCATCGAAAATTTCAAGGGCCGAAGGGCCGGAAGGTCTCGGGGTACGGATTGAGTTCAGATGCTTCGACTTTTGGCATTTCTTCAAGCAAGTCAAGGTTTTCGTCTCAAGCTGAGTGCGTTTGCACTTGAAACTCGAGGAGTTTATTAAATTGTATACTAAGACATCGAAGGTTTAGTTCAGTGAATATATATGTAGGAGATTAAAAATCGAAAGCAAAACCATTATAGAGTTTTATTCAATTTTATTTTCAAGCTGCTGATATAAGTTAAGTAAAGAAGGTATTACAAGTAAATATTTTGCTTTGTACAAAATTCGAATTAAACCTTTCTTATGCCAAACACCGACAACAGGACAGAACTTCAGACAGACAGACAGACAGAACGTCAGCCAGACAGACCGATAGATGGACAGATAGACACGGTCGATGGAGAATCTGTTTGGGACTGAAAAACAAAAGCCTTTCTCGAACAAAAATATTCGACTATAGGGAATTAAAACTTTGTAGAGAATAAACAACAAAACTAGTTTGAAACGTTTCAGAGCATTTACCTCCGGCAACAGAGACTTAAAATTATTAAAAGAGAGCAGAGGGCGAGAGGGGGGCTGGAGAGGAAGAGGGAGCGGATAAATTCAAAACTAAAAGTAGTTGGCTTCAAGCAGTTCAGAAGACTTGCGAAAAGAAAAACAATTAAATGAGAAGATAAAAAAAAAACCAAAACAGAGACGATTGCGACGACAGACTTTGAGGCGAACGCAAGACGACGACGACGACGACGACGAAGCTCAGCTAAGCTTAAAAAGCTAGACACAATGTGCTAAATAATGTTAACAAGCTGCAAAGTAGCAAAATAGAGGCAAAAATAAAGGAGAGTGAAATATCGAAACAAAGTAACAAAAGCCGAAGCCGAGTCGAGCCGAGCCGAGACGGCGGCGTCTGTCGTCGTAGCATATTAATGGAATAGATGAAAGAAAAAAAACACGCAGCGGGCGGGAGAGAGAAAAAAACATGCGAAAATATGTGGAAACAAAAAAAAACGTATGGCAAGTTCCAGCCAGACAGCGAGACGTTAGTAACTACTCGGATAGATAGATAGATAGATAAATAGATAGAAAGATAATAGTTCGACGGTCGCCGGGCTCCGTGGAGCGTGAGCGTTGTGTTTTTTTTTTTTCGGAGTGGGGTGGGGGGCGTGGCTCGGGGGGCGGGTTCGAATTGATGCCATAAATAACGCCGTTAAACGAGCTGAAATGCAAACGCGAAATGAGGCAAAAAATTATTTGCTGAACTTAAAATTGAAAACGCAAAAAAAGGAAGGAACAAAAAAAACCAAAATCAACTGAATTTGAACAGAGAAAAAAAGTGCCGACAGTCGGTCGACGCCGAATGACTGAGTGACCAAACGAACGAACGAATGAACGATCGAGCGAGCGAGCGAAGGAATGAGTGAGTGAGTGGTTGTGTGACTGACTGACTGACTGAGTAAGTGACTGAGTGAGTGAGTGAATGAATGACTGGGTGCCTGAGTTGGGGAAAACTGCACACGAGTCGGCTATTAAAATGTCGAACAATTTAACTTCACCTTTTGGGGTCAGCGCGCCGCAGTCGCCGGCGAAGACCGAATCGGAGTCGCGTCGGCGAAACAAATGTCTGTCTGAGCGGACAGCGAGACGGACAGATGGACAGACAGAGAGACAGACACAGTGACAGGGAGCACGACAAACTGATAGACATGCGGACAGATGGCCAACTGGACAGACAACGAATGACTTCGTAGACAGCCAAACAGACAGAGAGACATCCAGCAAGTCGAGTGACAAGTGCAGAAGAAACAGACGGAGGGAAGGAAGGACAGGAAAAGACGGACGAACAGATGACTGGAACGACGGATGGCGAGTGCGGAGACAGACAGACAGACAGACAGTCATGCAGACGGACAGGAGGATTAGGGGGTTGAGGTCTGAATTGCTTGAATGTTGAATGTCCGAAAGAGAGTCGAGTTCAGCATCGAGTAATGAGTTGAATTCGAGTTTAATGAGTGGCGCCGCACGTTTCCAACTCCGGGGTGCTCAGACGAACGCCGAGGGAGATGGAGACGTCGACGGAGACTGAAATGGAGACACAAACAGAGATGGGGAGACACACAGAGAGGGAGCAAAATCCGAGACGTAGGCCACAGAAGCAATGGAGCATGCGCGGCGACTACGGACGAGCTTTCATGCGAAGCTGCAAATGAACTTCGCTAACAAAAGAAAGAACAAAAGGCGCCGAAATGGGAGAATTGCACAGAAGGAAACAAAAAGTAGGAAAAATAAAAGGAAAAAGAGTTTGAAAAATAAAAATAAAAAAATTACGAATTCCATTTTTTTTTAAACAAACAACATGGTATGAAAAATTCAATTGAAATGGAAATAATTTAAAAAATAAATCTAATAAATTGCAAAAATATAAATATTATTATGCAAATTTATACCAATTTATCTTGGAACATTTGAAAAGGAAGTGAAGAATTGATTTTTTTTTTATAAAATATTGAAAGACGATGAAATATTAAGACATAGACCAAACGCAAAAAATAAATCCAGATGAACATTTTTGATGATTTTATAAAATGACAAATTTCGAATTTTATATAAAAAAATAGATTTCATGTTTTTATACAATAATTTATCAATAAATGGCTGATATGTGTTTTTTCAAATTTTTGTAGATTTTTGAATAAATACTACTTTTCACGAATGAAAGGAAAAGTAAGTGAATCTGCTACCATCGAGACGCGATGCCAACCCCCGCAGACGAGGCAAAGTCGACGGTGTCGGCGCTTCGTGAGGTAATAAAATGTAGTTGCCGAATAAGGAGCCTCAAAGGCGATCGAGGTGAGGCCGTAGACGAGGAGGTGGGGAGCAATAAGTGAAGAATATGAAGAAGAAGAAGAAGAAGAAGAAGAAGCACCTACGACACATGCAACACCCAACGAATACGTTGGTTGATTGTTCCAGAGAACTCCAACTTCGACTGGCGCCAAATAATCAAAAAAAAACCTAACAAGACGACGAATTAATCGGAAGCCAAAAGCCTACGACGCTTTCGCAATCGCGTTTTTTTTTTTGCCCTTCGAAGGAAATTCGAGGAATAAAACACTCAAGCAGAAGACATCAAAAGATCGTTGAACTTGAAAATCCTCGACGCGAAGAGAGGAGCGAAATGAAAGGGAATTCCTTTTGTTCGCCAGCGAAAGGAGTGGCGAAGAAGCGGAGCAGAGAGGGAGTGGAGAAAAAGGAGCAGAGAGATAAACTCGACGCATTCTATGAAACCGAATCCTTTGGACAAACAAAAACCAGTCGATTGCAAAACAAACAGAAAGGGAGCGAACGACGGATGGAGGACGGTGGTTGAGAGGAGTGCGGGGAGCAGATTTCGCTACCTGCTGCAAATTAAGAACAAAACACGGCATTCGGGAAACCCTTCCTTCCATCGCAATCCCGACAAAAAGACGAACAGATGGATGGACAAACGGATGGAGAGACGGATGGAGAGACAGATGGAGAGACGAATGAATGGATGGAGAGACGGGAAAGGAAACCTCGTCTCGAACGAATTTATTTCTCGAGCATTTATCTTCCGAAAACGAACGGAGAAACGGGTGAACAAACGAGCGAAAACCGAATCATTATCAGTCCAATGAACCCTCGGAAACCTGAGCTCCAGAAGGTTGCGTCGCTCTGGATCCCCAACGCAGATTTTTCGGGAAGCGCACCGAACAAAGACCTTGACAAACACAAGGACGGCGGAGATAGAGATTGATAACCTCACGAGGGATGAATGAATGAATGGATTGATAAAGGGATGGATCAAGACTAAGAATAAGTATAAGAATAAAACACTCACCTTTCTCTTCAAGTAGCTCTTGTCGCGTTGCGCCTTCATCATCTCCTTGAACTCGACCTCCTTCAGCTCGTCGAGGATCTTCTGGTACTTCTCGCGATTCTCGACGTCCAGCGCCACATGAAGGTACTCGTGCCAATTGGACGAATCGAAGCCCCAGTGGCAGGTGCGATTCTCGTGCTTCCGATGCACATGCCCGACGAATTTCTGCGGCGAAAACCAGCCCTTGCACTCGAGGCACATGATGCACGTCGGCTTCGTGTACGAGTACATGTCGGGCGTGCAAATGCCCTCGCACTTGCCGAAACACCGATGGTAGACCTTGAACGAGATCGCCCCCTTGGGAATGTCGTCGACGCTGATGTAGCTGTTCCGGTCCGATCGATGCAGGAGGGCGGCGCACAAACGCTCCGCATCGGTGCGTGTGATCAGGCCGCTGGCCTTCACGTCCGACGGCAGAATCTTGGCCGCCTTGAACTCCATCAGCTGGTCGGGTGTGCACTGGGAGCAAAAGATGCCCAACTCATCGAAGATCCGATTGATCTGATCGAGTGTGAAGTCGGCCAGAACGTTGTTCAGAAATTGCGGCAGGCAGAGCCGCATTTCGCCGCCCAACGAGAAGCAGCCGATTGTTTTGCCTTCGAGCCGAGTCTCGTAGAGTTCGCCCGATCCGGAGTCGGCTGACGAGAGAATCGGTTGCGGCAACTCTGGCGGCGGTGGCCGAACGATCGTGATCGTGGGCGAGTCGTTGAGATCGTTGAGCGAAGGCTCTGGGCTGCTGAAGATCTCCTTCTTGATCAGCGGCACCGGCGGCGGAACCGTCGACGACGCTGACGCTGACGACGACGACGACGACGGTGGGTGGGCGCCGGCGTTTGTGCTGGGCAGGTGACAGTGGTCGCCGCCAACGTTGGGACTCATGGCCGAACGCAGGCCGCCGGCGGTGAGGCTGACGATGGAACCCGACGAGGGTGGCGGCGGCAGCGGCGCCAGGTCGCCGACCAGCGACGACGAGGACGACGACGATGCATCGAGTGGGCCGCCGACAGCGACGGCAGCAGCAGCGGCTGCGGCGGCTGCGACCAACGAGTGGCCGGGACCCTGAAGACTTTTGGGCGCGCTATTCTGGAAGGTCTTCAAGACCGTGCGTATATTTTGCGTGACGTATTCGGTCATTGTTGTTGTGAAGTGTGTTCGCGACTTAACGTAACGTAACGTAACGTGTGGTTGTCGTGGGGGAAACGCTTGAGTTGCGGTTCCGATTATGTGTTGTTGTTGTTGCTGTAGCTGTTGTTATTATCGGTGTATGTGTGTGTATTTGAGGTTATGCTAGACTCTAATCACGGGCGGCCGATCCGAATTTGTGGTGCAAGAACTGATACAACTGAGGCTTCCTGACGATATTCGGTTGCTCATTTTTGTACATCTTCGGAGGCGAAAGCATTCCCTCTCTCTCTCTCTCTCTCTCGGTATATCTTTCTTTCCTGCTCTTTTACTTTGAAAAGAAAATTGCGTATTTTGCAATTATTTTCCTTGCTTAATTTTCGAGATTTACTTCTTCGATTTTTCTTTTTGTAATATTTTCTATATTTTTGGCACGAATTTAGCGTTTATTTATTTTGCTCGGCCGCAGCGACGACAGCTGCGCCGAGCCGTAAAGGAAAAAAAGCTAAAGTTGAACATTTTTGATGATTTTAAAAAATGCCAAACTTCGAATTTTATATAAAAAATATATTTCATGTTTTTATACAATAATTTATCAAGGTGATATGTATTTTATAATTTTTTTTAGATTTTTGAATAAATACTACTTTTTGCGAACGAAAGGAAAAGTAAGTGCCATCGAGACGCGATGCCAACCCCCGCAGACGACGCAAAGTCGACGGTGTCGGCGCTTCGTGAGGTAATAAAATGTAGTTGCCAAATAAGGAGCCTCAAAGGCGATCGAGGTGAGGCCGTAGACGAGGAGGTGGGGAGCAATAAGTGAAGAATATGAAGAAGAAGAAGCACCTACGACACATGCAACACCCAACGAATACGTTGGTTGATTGTTCCAGAGAACTCCAACTTCGACTGGCGCCAAATAATCAAAAAAAAAACCTAACAAGACGACGAATTAATCGGAAGCCAAAAGCCTACGACGCTTTCGCAATCGCGTTTTTTTTTTTTTGCCCTTCGAAGGAAATTCGAGGAATAAAACACTCAAGCAGAAGACATCAAAAGATCGTTGAACTTGAAAATCCTCGACGCGAAGAGAGGAGCGAAATGAAAGGGAATTCCTTTTGTTCGCCAGCGAAAGGAGTGGCGAAGAAGCGGAGCAGAGAGGGAGTGGAGAAAAAGGAGCAGAGAGATAAACTCGACGCATTCTATGAAACCGAATCCTTTGGACAAACAAAAGCCAGTCGATTGCAAAACAAACAGAAAGGGAGCGAACGACGGATGGAGGACGGTGGTTGAGAGGAGTGCGGGGAGCAGATTTCGCTACCTGCTGCAAATTAAGAACAAAACACGGCATTCGGGAAACCCTTCCTTCCATCGCAATCCCGACAAAAAGACGAACAGATGGATGGACAAACGGATGGAGAGACAGATGGAGAGACGAATGAATGGATGGAGAGACGGGAAAGGAAACCTCGTCTCGAACGAATTTATTTCTCGAGCATTTATCTTCCGAAAACGAACGGAGAAACGGGTGAACAAACGAGCGAAAACCGAATCATTATCAGTCCAATGAACCCTCGGAAACCTGAGCTCCAGAAGGTTGCGTCGCTCTGGATCCCCAACGCAGATTTTTCGGGAAGCGCACCGAACGAAGACCTTGACAAACACAAGGACGGCGGAGATAGAGATTGATAACCTCACGAGGGATGAATGAATGAATGGATTGATAAAGGGATGGATCAAGACTAAGAATAAGTATAAGAATAACACACTCACCTTTCTCTTCAAGTAGCTCTTGTCGCGTTGCGCCTTCATCATCTCCTTGAACTCGACCTCCTTCAGCTCGTCGAGGATCTTCTGGTACTTCTCGCGATTCTCGACGTCCAGCGCCACATGAAGGTACTCGTGCCAATTGGACGAATCGAAGCCCCAGTGGCAGGTGCGATTCTCGTGCTTCCGATGCACATGCCCGACGAATTTCTGCGGCGAAAACCAGCCCTTGCACTCGAGGCACATGATGCACGTCGGCTTCGTGTACGAGTACATGTCGGGCGTGCAAATGCCCTCGCACTTGCCGAAACACCGATGGTAGACCTTGAACGAGATCGCCCCCTTGGGAATGTCGTCGACGCTGATGTAGCTGTTCCGGTCCGATCGATGCAGGAGGGCGGCGCACAAACGCTCCGCATCGGTGCGTGTGATCAGGCCGCTGGCCTTCACGTCCGACGGCAGAATCTTGGCCGCTTTGAACTCCATCAGCTGGTCGGGTGTGCACTGGGAGCAAAAGATGCCCAACTCATCGAAGATCCGATTGATCTGATCGAGTGTGAAGTCGGCCAGAACGTTGTTCAGAAATTGCGGCAGGCAGAGCCGCATTTCGCCGCCCAACGAGAAGCAGCCGATTGTTTTGCCTTCGAGCCGAGTCTCGTAGAGTTCGCCCGATCCGGAGTCGGCTGACGAGAGAATCGGTTGCGGCAACTCCGGCGGCGGTGGCCGAACGATCGTGATCGTGGGCGAGTCGTTGAGATCGTTGAGCGAAGGCTCTGGGCTGCTGAAGATCTCCTTCTTGATCAGCGGCACCGGCGGCGGAACCGTCGACGACGCTGACGCTGACGACGACGACGACGACGGTGGGTGGGCGCCGGCGTTTGTGCTGGGCAGGTGACAGTGGTCGCCGCCAACGTTGGGACTCATGGCCGAACGCAGGCCGCCGGCGGTGAGGCTGACGATGGAACCCGACGAGGGTGGCGGCGGCAGCGGCGCCAGGTCGCCGACCAGCGACGACGAGGACGACGACGATGCATCGAGTGGGCCGCCGACAGCGACGGCGGCAGCAGCGGCTGCGGCGGCTGCGACCAACGAGTGGCCGGGACCCTGAAGACTTTTGGGCGCGCTATTCTGGAAGGTCTTCAAGACCGTGCGTATATTTTGCGTGACGTATTCGGTCATTGTTGTTGTGAAGTGTGTTCGCGACTTAACGTAACGTAACGTAACGTGTGGTTGTCGTGGGGGAAACGCTTGAGTTGCGGTTCCGATTATGTGTTGTTGTTGTTGCTGTAGCTGTTGTTATTATCGGTGTATGTGTGTGTATTTGAGGTTATGCTAGACTCTAATCACGGGCGGCCGATCCGAATTTGTGGTGCAAGAACTGATACAACTGAGGCTTCCTGACGATATTCGGTTGCTCATTTTTGTACATCTTCGGAGGCGAAAGCATTCCCTCTCTCTCTCTCTCTCTCTCGGTATATCTTTCTTTCCTGCTCTTTTACTTTGAAAAGAAAATTGCGTATTTTGCAATTATTTTCCTTGCTTAATTTTCGAGATTTACTTCTTCGATTTTACTTTTTGTAATATTTTCTATATTTTTGGCACGAATTTAGCGTTTATTTATTTTGCTCGGCCGCAGCGACGACAGCTGCGCCGACGGCGGAGACGACGACGACGACGACGACGGATGCTGATCGGTCACTTCTGAAGCCGCTCCGACGGCATTTCTCGTTCACATGGCGGCGCAGGCGACGGTGACGACGACGGCAACGACGACATCGACTGCGAGTCCCGAAGGCGACGAAAAATTCGCGATCTCGCGTCTGTCAATGTGTGTGTGCGTGTGTGACTACGACGACGACGAAACGAGAAAAATTTAAATATTTTTAATTATTTTTAGAACGCGACACCGACGGACACACACACACAGCCATGCCAGAGCCACACACACACATAGGCGATGAAACACAGTCACTGAAAATCTTATTCAAAATTTTCGTGCAAAATTTTTGAATAATTCACAATTTTATATTTGCTGCTTGCTTCCTTGCTATTTATTGATTATTATTTGAATTTTTGAAAATTCACAACTTTCGCCAAAATATTTTACGAAATCGGCGCGAAGGATGCTCGGCAATAACAACAAAAATTGAAAACACACACACAAACACTGAACGCGCCCTTCGACGACGGAGCGACGGAAAGTGTCAAAATTTCCAATTGGAATTTTATTGCTGCTGTTGCTCTTGTTGTTGTTGTTGTTGTTGTTGGGGTTGCAGCAGCGACCGGAGATAGAGGATGCTGCTCTTGTTGTTGCTGATGGCGCGTGTTTTTTTTTGCTTTCGCTGCTCGTTCGTTTGTTTTGCTGCCGATGGAGATGCTTTGTTTGTTGTTGTTGTTTTTATTGTGGAGAAGCAAAAACTGACAGCTCGCGGCGGAGACAGCGACAGCGACGATGTTTAGCGGTGGCGGCGACCGCGACCGAGACGGTGACAGAGACAGAGACGACAGCGACGTTTCTTTCTGTCACTGAATCCAAACGGAGAAAATTCCCAACGCAAAGAATTTTCTAATTTTAACGAAAACTGAAAGATTTTCGCACGTTTTGTCGGTTGTCGGGTTGTCGGTTTGTCGGTGAAAACGTTTCTTCCCCACTTGTTGTATTTATAGTTGTTGCAGTACACACTTTGTTGTAGTTGTGGTTGTTGTTGTTGTTGTTAGAGAATCACTTGATTTTTATTAATTTAAGAATTACAAGAAAGAACGAACGAACACAAACAGAAACAACAATGCAACAATTTCGCGAATTGATTTATTATCGCACGTTCTGCTCTCGCAGCACGCCTTCTCTTTCACTCGCGCGTGCAGCTCGTTCTCTCCCCCTCTCTCTCTATCACTCTCTCTCTCTTGCTCTATCACTCTTTTTTGTCGTGCACTCGCCTCGATGGCTTTTTCTCACACGTATTTTTTGCGTATTTTCTGCACTATTTATAAATAAATTTATTTTTGCAAATTCCCCTCACTTGCTTCACGTTTTGCGCTTCTTCTTCTTCGTCTTGACTTCGCCCTCGGTCGGTCGGTCGGTTTGTTATTGTTGTTGTTGTTGACGGTGTGTTGTTGTTGTTGTTGTTGTTGTTGTTGTTGTTGTTGTTTCGCGGCGCTCGCTTTCAATTTGACATTCTTTCGCACATCATTTTGAGATTTGCCTCATTCATTTTGCACGATTTTATTATTTCTCTCTCTCTCTTTTGCTCACTCTCTCTTCTCTTCTTATCACTATTATTTATTTCATTTCATCTCATCACTTCTGCAGATACTTCTTCCTTCACTTATTTTAATTACAATCTCACTACAATTATTATTTATATCTTGCGACTGGTCTGCAGTAAATTCACCTTCTCAACACGGAGAATTCTCTTGCTTTTTTGGGGGATTTGTTGTGGTGATTTCGTTCCGCACCAAACAAAATCCGTCGGTCCAAAAATATATGCGAAAACGTCAAAAGACCGAATTAATTGAACGAGCGAACGACGGCCAAGCGAATCGATCCACAGACGACGGCGGCTGGCGGCTGACTGACGCACGCACCACACCGCTTGGCGCGACATCGCTCTCTCTCTCTATCTCTCTCTCACTCTGTCACTCTCTGTTTCCAACAGCAAAAGAACTTTTCTTGCGAAAGCTCTCTTGAGTGACTTCTCTCAGCTGTCATTGTTGTTTTTTGTTTTTGCGTTCTCGGCATTGTAGTAGATTTTTGCCAATCAGAATCTGTCCAATGTGACAAGCGTGCTCTTTTAGTAGTAGATCATGTGGTTGCGTTCGCTTTGGGGTCGATCGGAATAAAGTTTTTCGACATGGAAAACGTTGTTCATAAAACAAAATTCTAATTGGATTCCATTATAAAGGATAAAGAAAAGAGCCTATAAACGAGTGAGAGAAAAAAACAACGAAGGCGTAATACAAGGTGCTTAGTATTTTTAATTCATATTTCTTTTTTCATGTATAATTTTATATAAAATTATTTATTTATAATAAACATATTATATGGGAAATTACGATCATGCTTTCATTAGTATAATAATTAATTAATATTTGTACATTATTTTTTTTATTTATAAACTAAACTAATATGGTTATTAAATTAAATTAAATAATACTGCATATAAATTTTATAAATTTTCAAATTAACAATTTCTCTGATTATAATTTTCTCAGTCAAACTGACTTGATTTCAGTTGTTCTCCAACAGTCTAGACCGCAAATCGTCGCCAACTTCGTTCTCAAACAGATTTTCCACGCAGCTGTTTTTCGAAAAATTCTGTCCAGGGCTGCAGTTTCAGAAGTGCTTTGAGTAAACCGAAATTTTTAATAAAAAAAGAGGAAAAATTGGAGGAAAAATTGGAGGAAAAAACAAAAGTCACTACTCATTGAAATCGCACCTGTTATAATTATAATTTTTTTCACTCCAAAAATGAAGTGTTTTCCGAAAAATAGAAGTGACGTTTTATTTGACTCCAAAGTGAAGTGAAATACTTCGATTGACGTGCATTCGGCAACCCTGATTCGGACAACAAAAGACTTTTTCAACCGCTTTGGCGCGCGAACCGAGAAAATTTTCCGTCCATTTTCGTGCTCCAGAGTGAGAATTTTCCCCCGACTGACCTCCTCCGATTTCTTTGATCCGCAATCCATCAATTTGGAAGATGGATTTGAATGACGCCGTACTCACCTGCGCAGTAAACATCCAGTGGACGAACGCCGTCGGAGTGACCGGCCGGAAGCTGGTCTATCGCGTGGCCACCCTTCGGCTGGTGCGGAACGAGATCCGCGAGATCTTCATCGAGGTCACCGGCGAGAAGGCGAAGCCGATCAAGTTCAAAATGAAGGACATGATGATCCACAAGAAGTTCATGAGCGAGGGCAAGGCGACGATCAACTTCAAGACGGAGAAGTGTGCGATCTACCTCTCCAACGCTCCGCCCGGCACGTTGCTGATCTTCCTACGCACGATATTCATCAAGCTGAATGGATCCAACGAGAATCAGGACGAGGCGACGATGCAGAAGAATCTGCGCGCCCATCTGTTGTCCAGCAAACCGGCCACCTTCGAGGAGGTTTCACCCGTCACCACCGCCGAGATGGTGTTGGCCCGCAAGAAGGCCGGTCTGGTGTCGCGCGGCACGGTGACAACTCCGTCGCCACAGGCCGCCAAGAAGCGTCGCTTCGAGGAACTGAAGGCTGGCGATAAGCCCCAAATGCCAGCGGCCAAGAAACTCTACCAATCCTCGCCCCTGGCCGTGGAGGAGAACGTGAAGCTTTGCCAGGAGCAAATGGAGGTCCTGCAGGCGTGTATTTCTGGGAAGAATATCTTCTTCACAGGCTCCGCCGGTACTGGAAAGAGTTTCCTGCTGCGGAAGATTATCTCCGCCCTTCCTCCAGATGGCACAGTGGCCACTGCTTCGACTGGTGTCGCCGCTTGTCTCATTGGTAAGGGGAATATATCATAGTAATATATAAACCATGACTTAATCTCTCATTCGCTTAGGTGGTGTCACGCTTCACGCCTTTGCCGGCATCGGTGGAGGCGATGCCGGTCTCCAACGCTGCATCGAGCTGGCTTCTCGTCCGGTCTCCGCTCAAACTTGGCGCAAATGCAAACGTCTGATCATCGATGAAATTTCCATGGTTGATGGACAGTATTTTGAAGTAAGAAACAACACTTTTTTCCTTCTTTTAACTCACATTAAATTGCTTTCATTTGTAGAAAATTGAGACTGTGGCACGCCACGTGCGCAAAAACGATCGTCCCTTCGGCGGCATCCAGCTCATTCTCTGCGGCGACTTCCTCCAACTGCCCCCGGTCATTAAGCGCGAAGACTTCAATGCGGCACCCGCACAGCAGCGGTTTTGCTTCCAGTCCAGCGCCTGGGAGAAGTGCATTCAGTGTGTGTACGAGCTGAAAGAGGTCCATCGTCAGTCGGATCCCGAGTTTGTGAAGATCCTCAATCACCTGCGTATCGGACATGTGAACGAAGACATCACGAAACGTCTCGCTCAGACCTCGAAGCAGAAGATTGAAGGCAACGGCATCCTCGCGACCCAACTCTGTTCGCACACGAACGACGCCAACTCGATCAACGAATCGAAGTTGGAAAATCTCGATGGCGAGAAAGTGCTCTTCCGCGCTGAGGATTCCGATCCCACAATGACGAAGCAACTGGACTCCCAGGTGCAGGCCCCCTCGCAGTTGTATTTGAAAATCAACGCTCAGGTGATGCTGTTGAAAAACATCAACATCTCGGCGGGCCTTGTGAACGGAGCTCGCGGTGTCGTGGTGCGCATTGAGAAGGGCGTCCCAATCGTCCGCTTCAAAAACAACTCGGAATACACTTGCAAGCACGAGAGATGGATCATCAAGACTCCCACCGGAGGCACCGTGACACGTCGCCAGGTCCCACTGAAGCTCGCCTGGGCGTTTTCGATACACAAGAGCCAGGGTCTCACCTTGGACTGTGTGGAGATGTCGTTGTCGAAGGTCTTCGAGGCCGGTCAGGCTTATGTTGCACTCTCGCGTGCCAAGTCGTTGGATAGCGTGCGGATTCTGGACTTCGACGCCAAACAAGTCTGGGCCAATCCACAGGTGCTGCAATTCTATAAACTATTCCGTCGACGCCTGCACGACACGACCATGATTCCGCTGGGAGCCAAGAACAAGGAGAAGAAGACTGGTGACGGCAAGGCCGCTAGTGCTTTGTCCAAGCTGAAGAAGAGTCTCATGAACAAGCCCATTGTCTCGATTAGTTAATTGTGATGAGTTCCGTAGATAGTTAGCTCGTTTAGCAAATTGACTGCCTTAGAAATTAATTAACGGTTTGCAATTTTTTTTACACTCAATTAAGACTAAAATGTTTGTCCTAGAAATTAAGATTATCCCAATTGTGTTTTAACTTTATGACATTCTTTTCCGTAGTATAAGATAAGCTAACCAGGCCAACAACCTGACAGTATTATATACATTCATGACTCGAAGACAATCAAATTGTATAAAATTGTCTAAACAATTTTAGCATTCAAACTAACAGCACTGCAATTTAACATAAACTATTCTCATATAGCATTAGGTATAGATGAACAATGTTTGATCCAATAAATGTATGACTTTTATATATTAAATCGTGCGTTTTCTGTTTTCTGAATAACCGAATTTGATCAAATAATCGTACAATTGTATGGTATTCTAGGATTTAATTGTTTCTTCATAATCATCACAATGTACGACATTTTAGGTGTTTTACTTGGAAATCAAATTAACTATCGATTTGTTTACATCAACGACTATAACATCACCATTCACGTTCCAGGTGCCTCTAATCGTCCTAATGTCCATCCTCTTTCTTCATGCCACTGCCGACGGGACCGTGGCGACGTTCCCAAATCAGACGATGCTTCTGCTTCATGTAGGCCGACTTCGAGTTGGCATAGGCGCCCAAGTCACCATCTAAAACCAGGTTAAAAGAGGATTTTAATTCAATTGTTATTCGTTTATTATACTCCAGGCACTCACACTTGGTGAACCAGTTCTCGGCTGCCTTTTCGTACTGCTCGAGAATGGGCTTGCACTTGACAACGTGATCGGGAGACTCGTACATGGTGCAGTCCTCGAAGCGTTGACGCAGAATGGCAACGATTTCATTCTCGACCATGCGATCGCGACGGAATTGTTGGTCGGCTTCGAACTGGCAGGCGACGTCGTCCGTGTAGCACTGATCGATGGTGGGCACACGGCGGAATTGTTGATGGTACCATGGGTAGTTCTTGTGATTCGGTTCGACGATCGTTTCTGTGAAGCAGATAGATAAACAAACAATTTAGTCAACAACAACTACAATAGAAGCGTCCAAGTTGAGGTTATGGCATTATGTAATGGAAGATGAAGTTCGCGACCTCAGTCCAGGGGGATCCAGGACCATTCCAATAGTCTAGCAGGATGTGGATAGATCGCCAACTGCTGCTGGTCCTCTGAACTCACCTCGGAACCACGTAATCGGCCCGTCGATCATACTGTGCACGGATTGTGCGAAACTGGCCATGGGACTGCGAGCTTCCGGCATTTTGCGGCTTCTTTCTGCGGGGGGAAAACAAACAATTCAATCATTTCAGAGATGGAGAAGGCGATTCACAATCGAGTTTGATTGAATCCAACTCACATCCTTGCAGGAATCTCGGAAAAAAAACTGCGAAAAAACTTCGTCGAAACCCACGAATAATTATTGTCAAGTTTATTTTCTAATAGCGAAGTTGGCTGCGTTTAATTGTCAACGCAACAGCTGTTTAGACATTGCAGTAATGCTACACGCCGCTTGATGTATTTATTAAAATATTTATTTTTTGCTTTATTTTATAACGAAAAAATGACAAAAATTAAAAAGCCTTCCCCTTAAAGAAACCACAGCCACAATTAATTACTAATAGATATTAATACTATTTAATAAAATCACAAATTAACCAACAATTAAATTTCTGTCATTCAGGGATGATAAAGAAAAATGTAAACAAACCAAAACTCTCCGTTTTTTCCCGCGTCAGTTGCTGGTAATTTGACAAATGCTTTTATTTTATACCGGATTTAAAAAAAAAACATCCAATATTACGGTTTTTACCTAACGATCAAAAATTTAGGGTTGGCATCCCTGGTGCGGAATGGCAACAAAGCTGAATTTGAATTTTAAACCTCATTCAAACAACGAACCACATTCGGACATTGAACCACATTCGAACAAACGTGGTTCGTGTCCGGGGTCAAATTTCGAAAACGAAAGCGAAATTCGGATCATGACTTCTGTATACATCAGCTTTAGATATGAGCTTATTGTGGTTGCTGCACAAGCTAAGCAATGACAGTTTTGTTTTGATTTTGCTTTGAATTTTCGTCGCTTGTTGTTTGAATTTTGTTTGAATTTATTTTTAAAAATACTCAATGAAATATCATAGAATTTGTTTTCTTTGCTAATAAGATCAATCAAACAATTGATTAGGTTAACTAATTTTTTGTCGGTTTTATTATTTCCATTATTTGTTGTCATATGTAATAAAGTTTTTATTTGTACATTTTATCGCTATTTGTTCAATTTATTTCATTTGACATATTGTAAAAATTAGCTGTTGTACTTAATTTTTTATGTCAGTAATTGATAGAAAATTTTAATTTTATTTCGTAATTATTATCTCAATCTTCCGATAAGAAATTTTTTTTAATTCTCTTTTTCAATTTTCAAAATCAACCAATTTCATATTCGACATTTCATCACAATATTTCTATCATTTTTATTTATAATTTATTTATTTATTCTATTTGCCAAAAATATCTTAGTATGTTTTGAAAATGATGAAGTTCAAGAAACCCATCAATACCACAACATCAATATATTCCATTGTTTATATTCGAAATCTTAAAATATATTTTTATATATGTAAATCATGCGAATTTCTTCTATTTTGTTTTCTACGCCGTACACGTGCACTCGGATCCCATTTTATCGGGAGGGAGAACTACGAGAAAGTAGAGAAATATAAAAAATTAGACAATCTGCCAAAAAAACACAGAAGCCAACAACAAACACACCCCCGCCCCCTGGCCCCATCCCTCGCTCGATCGATCCAATTGGCAGCATTCGTCGGTGGCCGGCCGACGTCATCCCGATCGACGTGCGATCGCTGCCGAGGGTCGTCGGGTAACGGGATCGAGAGGGAGGGAGGGGGAGGAGCAAATTTAATTGTCGCTGACGTGCGCTCGTCTTCTTCTTCTTCTCGTTGTTGTTGTTATTGTTTTAATTGCAACACCCTACGGTCCGCACCCGAGCGAGTCACGACGAACACCGAAAGTTGTTTTCCCGGTGTCGTCCGGCTGTCCGACCGTCCATTCGGTTGCCGTCCAGCTGTCAAACAAGTGTCAGCTCAGCTTTGGAAACCTTTCAACCGTTGACGAGGGTCTCCCTCGTTCAACTTCGGCTCGACTTCGTCGCGAAGGCTGCGCTCGGCCGCCGGCAGAGGGCGATTGTAAATCACTCGAACGATAAGCTCGTGTTTTTCCGCACTCTTTCGTCGGAGATGGTCATCATCCATGTCTGTCCGTCTGTCTGGCTGTCTGTACGCATATCTGGCTTTCTTGTCTGTCCATCTGTTTCTCTAGCTGTCCATTTTTTCGCCGTCCGCTTGTCTGTTCCCTGTCCGTTGGTCTATCTGTCCACTAGTCCCCTGTCTGTTCCTCTATCTGTCCATGTGCTTGGTCATTCGTCTATCTGTCGAACAATTAGGACAACTTCTGCTGGCACTCGACTTCTTATATAAGATCCACACGCCCACGTCCCACGATCATATTGAGACGACACGCTCCATTGTTTACTTGTCTATCCATCCAATCGATATCTGTCCACGTGTTCGTCTCCTCGCCATCTCTGCTGTTTATTTTCTATTTCTGAATCGAGTATTTCTCGAAAATCAATCGATTATTTCTTGAAAATCAATCGATTATTTCTCAAAAATCAATCAATTTTTTCCTGAAAATCAATAGATTTTTTTTAAAAAATCAATCGATTTTTTTCTAAAAAATCAATCGGTAATTTCTCATAATTCATTCGATTATTTCTCAAAAATCAATCGATTATTTCTTGAAAATCAAACGATTATTTCTTGAAAATCAAACGATTCTTTTTCAAAAATCAATTGATTATTTCTAAAAAATCAATCGATTATTTGCTGAATTATTTGTCCATCATAATCCATAAAAAAGATTTATGTTCCCTTGTCCCATATATTTATAGAAATTTACCTTTCCCTTCACTTCCATCTTCTATGTTAATAAATTCTATTCAACCTTTGACTCCTGTCCTATCCACAGACCACATCCACAAATTCAAAATTCTGTAATTTGTCTCAATTATTCACATATCTGTCTGTCTCCACGTCCTTCGGTCTGTATGTCGACGATACATCTCTTTCGGTCCGAATGTGTTTTTCTTGACCTCCGCCAAATCCTTTCGCTATTTTCTCTTTTGACTAATCTCTTCACCTTTCTATCGACTGTGGCCCACTGTCTGTCTGTCTGTCTGTCTGTCTGTCTGTCTGTTTCTCTATCTGTCTGTGTCACTGACTGTTCGGCCAACCGCTCGTCAGCCTCACAGTCTATCTCTTTCGCCATCTGCTGCACGCTTCGTGCTTTTTGTTGTTTCCAATTATTTTCACTTCGTCCACGTCCAAGAACATGCCCACGCCCACATTTCGCCCCCACGCAAAGTTGGCACACTTATACCATTCTTTCGTTCTGCTTTTTATTCTATTTTTCTCTCTTTATTTTTACTTAATTTTTTATTCTTTTCTCTTGTCTTTTATTTTTGTTACTATTATTTTTATTTTTCTTGATTTTTTCTACATTTGTTTTCCCTCATTATTTTTCTTTTTTCTTAATTTTTTATTTTTTCCCTCATTATCTTTGTTTTTCTTCATTTTTTATTTGTAACCCCACATTATTTATATTTGTCATCTCATTTTTATTTTTCTCTCATTATTGTTAGTTTTTATTTATCTTTTTTTCTTTTTTCTTTTTTTCTTTTATTCATCATTTTTCATTTCTATTTTTTAATTTAGTTTTTTTATTTTATTTTTTTAAATCTACTTTTTATTTCTATGTTTTATTTCCTTTTAATTTCTATTGAGTTCAAATTATTATTTTTAATTTCCAACTCAATGTAATTCTTGGAAGCTCATCATATGATGTAACATTTGTGGTTGTTGTTGTTGTTATATTTGTTGTTGCATTTGTTGTTATATTTGTTGTTGCTTCTGCATTAAGTGTAAAAATACTACCGAGCAATTCAAGCTAAAATAAACGCGTTTAATTGCCTTCGAATTGCGTCTAAATTGAGATTAATTAATATTCTTCACATCCACATCGTCTCTTTATATAGATCTCTATATGATATCTTGTTCGATCGGGTGGGCGAGGGGACGAGGGGGGGAAGGAGGGGGGGGGCGGATACGTCTCTGGGCATCCATTGAGAAGAGTTCATTAACTCGATAATAGAACGGATCGGTTTTGTTTGTATTGACAAAAACAAAAAATTAGATAACAAATTATTTCCAAGCCATATTTAGCACACCTTATTGTTGTTGTTGTTGTTGTTGTTGTTATTGTTATTTATTTGCTTTTAATGTTATTTTTATTGAAGGTGTTGTTGTTATTTTTTACTGGTGTTGTTGTTATTTTTACTGGTGTTGTTGTTATTTTTATTATCAAATGCACCAATTTCAAAACGTAGAACGGAGAACAATTTCACGTTGTTTACAAAATCGTTTAGTATCGTTCTTTTTGTTTGTATTATTTTTAAATATTTTTAAATTATTTTTAAGAATTTTTTTTATATTTATGTATCTTTTTTTTAAGAATTTTTTTTATTTTTAGAATTTTTTTTGCATTTTTATGAATTTGTTTTCATTTGTTTCCCCAACGAGTTCTAAATGCGTCTCAACAATGAAATCTCTTATGATAATTTATTTTTAAATTTTCATATCATTCTCATTTTCGTCATTTGCATTACATAATAAAAAAAAGTCACGTTTCCGCCCCCAACCGTCCCTTGTCAGGGTTATCACGATCTGGTGGGGAAATTAAAGGCTTTTGCGAGACTGAAGAGAGAGGCTGAAGAATCCTGATAGATCTCTTTTCTCTTCCTCACTCTCTTTCTCTGTCCTCCTCTATCTATCTCTTTGTCATCCCCTTTCTCTCAACCTCTCTCTCTGTCCTCCTCTTTCTCTCTCTCTCTCTCTCTGTCCTCCTCTCCACCTATCTCTTTGTCTAAATGACATATTCGTCTGTGCCACGCCTCTTTATTTATTGCAATGCTCGCGACGACTTCCTCAATTCGAACTTTTTGCAAAGACGTCATTTTTGTTGTTGCTATGATTGTTGTTGTTCCTACTATTGTTATTCATTTAATTGTTGTTGTTCTTCCTACTGTTTTTTTTTTCTTCCTACTTTTTTTCTTCTTCCTACTGTTGTTTTTTTTCTTCTTCCTACTTTTGTTGCTCTTCCTACTGTTATTATTCTTCCGACTGTTTGTTTTGTTTATTGTTGTTGATGTCATTATTATGGTTTCTGTTTTTGTTGTTGTATCCACTGTTAATTGAATTTCTTGCACGTCCCGTAAATTCTTTTATTTCGACGACGTGTCGAAATTATAAAATCTCCTTCCTCCCAATTCGCACTCCACCGCCCGCCGAGGATTTTTATTCAATCATCATCATGGTTTTCATTTCGTTCACTCGTTTAACGCTCCCCCAACTGAGCTCTGTTGAAATCGCTCTCTTTTTTTACGCTCCCCATTTTATTTTTTTGCTCTCTCTCCCTCTTCCATTCCCACTTGATTTCTACGCCTTTTTATGGCCCTTTGTTTTCGGCGAATTTTTGATTTTTTTTTGTTGGAATTTTTTCCTCACTTCATTTTCATCCGTAGAAATTGGAATTCTCGGTATTTTTTATTTCCATTATCATCTGATCATAAAATCCCCAAATTTTCCATTCATTAATTTCTTTTCATTCAATTAATTTGTGGTAATTAGTTTATCATTCCTTGTGTTTCGTATAAATTTATTCTTCTACTTTATTTGCCGCAATTAATTGACTTCCTCTTGAATGGATATTCATTCCGATTTTTAATTTCGAGAATGAAATTCTGTTAGAAATTCGTTGTGAATGATCGTACTGAAAAATTGGACTAAAACTAAAATGATCGTAGTGAAAAATCGTAGTAAAATAGTACTAAAACTGAAAAGATAGTAGTGAAAAATTGGACTAAAACTAAAATGATCGTAGTAAAAAT
Organism: Coelopa frigida; assembly: GCA_017309665.1. Lineage (NCBI taxonomy): Eukaryota > Metazoa > Arthropoda > Insecta > Diptera > Coelopidae > Coelopa > Coelopa frigida. The sequence goes on from CM029565.1 coordinate 12,159,011, forward strand.
TGTAATTCTATACGATTACGTTATGACGAACAAATTGCACTAAAAGTATTTTGAAAAAACGTAGCAAATTTACTACGATCGTAATAGTGTACGAGGCGTGATATTCAGACACGACTTGAGATATATGAATGAAACGAACAATCGTGAGACGAATGGAATCGAATATTCGTCAGAGTTCACAATTATTTCAATCGCACGAAATAAATGCACAAAATCCCGAATAGAAATTCGAGTGGCGAACGTCAGACGGCGGCAAATGTTTCAAAATATTTATAATTTAATAGAAAAAACGTGATCTTTTGCGTAAATTGCGATCCGAGAACTACGCAGCATTTCGAGCGATGTTTTCGAGAAGATTTCTTGCTTTTTTTTTTTTTTATTTCATTTCAGTTTTTTGGGAAGCATTAATTCCAAGAACAATAAATTTAAAATATTAGTTATTATCAAAATAGAACAAATTTTAAATATTAAATCAAGATAAATATTAAATTAAATTCTAACATTTTTAATTTTTTTTTTAAATTTATTTTATTTTGTTATTTTTTAAATTTGCATAACATAATAATTTTTAATATTCAAAACATATTAATTTTTAGTATTCAAAAAATAATACCTTTTGATATTCAAAAAAATAATAATTTAAATATTCAAAATTATCAAAAATAAACTACATTTCTTCAGAAAGAAAAAAAAATCACAACTAATGGTTATTGAAACATTTACCTTGAAGTCTATTTCAGCGAAAACATAAATGCGGATTTTTATTTAATTTCACTATCAAAGACGAGGACGAGGGAAAAGTCGAAAGTTCGCGGAAATAAAGAACTAGAAAACATATTCAAACCGTGGAAAGATAGATATGTAGTTTTAAATAGATATTTGGCCGCACCTTGAGCGAAAATATTTATCTACGATTTAGTTCGCGCGCACATCGAAATCTAGGCCACAATAAAATAAACATAGCATTTTAATAACAATGCGAAAAATATACATAAATTCGAAATAAAAATAATAATAATAGTAGGAGAAAACAAAATCTCACGATGATCGAAAAGACCGAGGAGGAAGATCTCGAAGTGTGTTGAAAGAAATGGAAGACATCGTTTTATGTGGAGAGAAGGAAAACAAAAGAAACGAAAAGAAATGTGTCGTCGACAACATCCCATCGCAAAAACCATCCACTATCAGTCAACCAACTCTTACGTCAAGCCAATTTGATGTGCGGATTCGCACAGTGGAACGATCCTAAGGTCATTTCACTCGAGTCGAGACATTGATATCACTTCGAACGTTCGGCTGACGTTCGCGCCTCACCCTACACTGGGCCACCCGGAAGTGAGGTGCTGAAGGTCGTTCACTAATCATCGACTTATCAATTTAATTATATATTCAATTCAACCTTCAATTCAAGGTGTTTATCCTGGTGATAGTTTCTTCAAATCTTGGCGGAATGAAGTTCAAGATAATTTTTCAGTATTTCGATCATAATATAAAGCGATTACAAATCAGAAATTATTGATTTTTCATTAATTGAAACCTTTTTTCGACTATTCAACGCTTTCATCTTCCTTCCCAACCCTATTACAAACCCATTATCCTTTAATTGATCTTTCTATAACTCCTCTTGAGAAAGAAAATTCCCCTCCAGCTCTCTGTAGGGTGTTCACCCGGTCGACCAACCCCAATCGCTCTTCGCCTCCAACCCCAGTTCGATTTCAATTGCTTCCCTTTTCGATTTTTTCGTTGACCTTCGCAAAAAAAAACGTTTATTTTGTACACTGAAGCAACAAAAAAAAAAACCGAACAATTGGAGAAATGTATTGAGACGAGTAATTGTTGATTAAACTATATAGAGGAGGAGCACAATCAATACAACAATAACAATAAAAAAACATTGCCGAAAAGATCGACTGCAAAAAAAAAAACCTGTCTTCGATCGATCGACGAAAACACTTTGAATGTGGTTCGCAAGAAAGTTTAACGATCTATTCGAAGGTTTCTTCAATGAGCGACGAGAAAGAAATCATTTAAAATTTTATCGCCGCGCTTCCTGAGCCCCGATCGCTGACCCCCCCTCGGGGCCGGGTCAATTTGGACCCATCGTGTGACATGTGAATTCGCTCGATTTTCTGTTTCCGATTGGAATAGAAAAATAATATTGTGATTGGATTGTGATTTTTTATCAGTTTGACATTTCAATTAAAATGACCGCGCCAAATCGATATGTAAACAAGAAATGTTTGCTTCGAGCACCGAGCAGCGAACGCGGTGGAGCCACCGATTGAAACCACCTCGTCGACTCGGACTCGGGTTGAATGCATCCATCACCCTCGGAGACGGCCTCAGCCTCCGCCTCCGCCTCAACCTCAACCTCGTCGAGATGAGCCGCAGAATGTCGTCTGGAGTAAACAAACAAACAATCGCAAGACGCAAATCGACACACGTACAGAGGTGTCCGAGTGTGGCAAATAAATATTCCGTTGCACTTGACCGCTGCACGGACCAATCGATGGACAGATGGACGGATGGATGAATGGACATCTTTCGAACCTGGGTTTCGGGGTCAGGTTCCGCTCGACTGCAAATGCATGCGCGTCTCCCCCCAATTAGCCTGCGGCGGCAATAATTCAAATTGATAAAAACCGAATTTGTGCCCTCGCGCACACAGTCGTATAAGTTATTTATTCGGCGATAATAATATTTCGGCTGGGCTGATGTAATTCCAGCCGGGAATTGCATGAGATTCTCATTGTGTTCTGAACACGGGGGGGGTGGGGGTGACCGACGTCAAACGGTACGTGTTGTTGCGAGCGTAACCCGTAGAACTTGTTGGGAAACCAAATGAAATGAAATGTTATGAAATGTCGTCGTCGAGGAGTCATCGAGTCGAACATTGATGACGAGCATTTAGTGCATTGGGACGTCATCGACGAACTGTGGGCGCGATATGGGGTTAAACGAAGGTTGAACTGCATTTTGAGGTGATATTTTATTTCAATTTTAAAAATCTGTCGATTCGACGAAATTTTGAATTATAAAAACCGAGTAAAGTTCAATTTATTTCACATGAATTCATTTCAAATGAATTACATAAATTAAATTGCATACAATAAATTCACAAGAAATACATTGCAAATTGTTTCAAAAACATAATTTTTTTCACAAACCGAAACTAGTTATGAGAAAAAAAAAATTGTATTTTAAAATATACTTTTCGTGTGGAAAAATAAATTAATTTCAAAAATGCATTTCATTGAAAAAATTAATAAATTTCATAAATAGATTTCATTCCAAAAAATAAATTAAATTCAAAAACTCATTTCATATTAAAAATATTATTATTTCAAATAATACATTTCATGTGAACGAATAATAAATTTCAGAAATACATTTCATATGAAAAAATAAATTTAAAGCAAAAATGCATTTCATGTGAAAAAATAAATTAAATTCATATCAAAACACACATTTCATATCAAAAATAATATCATTTAGAAAAATACATTTCAAGTGAAAAATAATATCATTTAAAAAAATACATTTCCTTTCCAAAAATACATTTCATTTCGAAAAATCCCCTTTTCAAGAAAAAATAACCCTCTTCCACAGAAGTCGAAATTGATTTCGAGAAAAATACATGCGGGAGAGAAAGTTTAGGAAAAATTCGTAGATTTTTCATCAGCCAGAAACAATGTATCGAAAAACAACAGTGAAAATTCTGCGAAGTCATATTTCAAGTGTATTTGAAATAAATAAATAAGAAATAAGAATTTCTTGTTCCTAGTGGAAATTTCTCTTGGAACAGCTGTTTCATTAAACAGCCCCAGACTATTTGATGAGCTGTCTGTTATTTCAGTCGCGTGGTCGAGACCGGGGGACTGGGGGCGTCGCATGGGGAACTTCGTTGAGTCAGAGCTATTTTAGTGTCTTGTCCTCGCCAAGGTGTTGCCGATGATAACGGTCATGGCTATCAGCCTTGAAGTTATCAGTTGAATCAGTCTTGAGAGTTTATGACAATAGCTTCTGGAGGGTTTTTCACTTGAGTCTTCAGGGCTCGCACCCAGCTCCGCCCCTCGGACCGACCACCCGCACGTGGACTTCGTCGAGGCGTTTTTTATTTTCCCACAGTCAGTTGTGTCAATAAAATTCCTTTCCTCTTTCGAGCCGAACAATTCTTTGCATTGTCCTCATTCCCTTAGGAAAATATATCCAATTATATCACAATAGAAGATCTATTTTTGTGTCTAACTCGAGTCTGGGTTTTTTCCGCCTTGTGGTTGCCGTTGGTTGCTCAGGTGGTGCCACACTTTCGCGACAATGTTGCAGAATAGTGCGCATTATCATACAAAAAGAATATTACTGCATTTCTAACGTTTGCACTCGATGCAGAGGATCGTAAATTTCATTGTAGAGGATCGTAAATTTCGTTGCAAATGGAAAGCAACATCGTCTGCACCATGGCCATCATTGCAGTGGAACAAATGGGACAAAATGGGATCATGGATCATGCATGGAGCTTTCTTGAATTTCACGCACTTGCCCCACTGTGCCAAGGCCACGACAACGACAACGACAACTTCACGTCACGTTTTTGTAATCTTCGAGCAGAGCTCTTGAAACACTCTATTTTACATTCTGCACTCAATTGTCGATCTGGGGCTGGGGCATTAGAAATTCCACGATTGACTGACTGACAGATGGAGCGACAGCCAGGCGGACGGACAGCTAGTTGTTCGCACAGACAGACAAACAGACAAACAGACAGTCAGACAGACAGATAGATAGACAAACAGATCGTTCGGATGTCGAACGCGTAGGAAATTCAAATGACCAAGCGACGAGCGGTCGATTGCGTTCTCCGCATACCCTATGACAATAAAACCAGCCCACAACTGGAGCCTCAGCCTCGATGCTGCTGTGCACAGTGGGATCAGCTTCTGGGGCCCATCTGCCCCACTGTAGGTGGTCCCGCGGCAGCCTTGAGCAAGTTGCTTGAACCGATCCGAGTCGAATTCGATTTATTTGGAATTCAATCTGCTTTACAAGGCATCGTCCCTCGATAGACAGAAGCTTCGGTCGGTATTTAGAAAAGTTTTTTGCTTTTGCTGTTCGTTCGTTCTTCTCGAAATATAAAAATTTCGACATGAAAACAACACAACAAAATACAGACGCCTTGTCTGCGATTTCTTTAGACGGATTTTAAAATGCTGTTGTTTCAATTGTTTGTCTTTCAATTTTTAATATTTTGTTTCAGTAATTGATTTCTGATTCTATTTGTGTTTTTTTTTCTAAAATGCTTCTTATTTTATTTCTTCAATTTGTAGGTTTTTTTTATTGACAATATTTGTTTTCAATTGTTGTTTTTATTGAAAATATCTGCACAAATTGCGTTGTTGTTTCTATTTTTAATAAAAGTATTTTTTTATTTCTTTCTTTGGTAATTAATTTTCGATTTTATTTGTTTTATTAAATTGTTCTTGTCAATATTTTGTTTTCAATTAGTGTTTATATTTTTTAATGTTTATTTGCATTTTTCTTTAATGTTTATTTTTATTTTTCATTAAATATTTTCAAAAATATTGTTTATTGCGTTTTATTTCATTAATTAATTTTATTGGCTTTTTTCGCTTTAATCGCTTTTTTATTTTCAAGAATTTTTATCTGTTATTGTTTTTATTTAAACTTTCTGTTTACATTTTTATACATTTTGGTTTTAAGTAGATATTATTTTATTTCTTAATTATTCTCTTTTTTTCTTTTGATTTATTAATTCTTTATTTAATGATTCATATTTTTTAATTTTTCCATTTAGACTTTAGTATGAAAATAATTCTTTAAATGGTGCCATTCAGCAAGTTTTTGAATATTTCTTCCATTTTCCCTCTGATAACATTTCGTCCATTGCACCGAGGGTAAAATTTTTATAGAATCGAAGTCATTGAAATAAAATACAATTTTTATTGGAATACAATTTTTATTTCATTCATTTGGTTTTTATTTCAATTCGATTTGATTTCGATTCATTTATAATTTTTGTGTTCTATCTCGAATTCATTTCGATTTTCTCGTTGGTTTTTTTTGCGAACCACGTGTTGATCGTTCAACAACTGCGCATTTTTGCAAGCAAACACCTTTTTTTGTCCATTTTTTCTTTTATCTACACGCTTTTCAATTTGCATTAACACTGTTTGCTCTCTCCACCTTCCATCCACCCCATCATGCTGCGGTCGCTTTTTTTTGCCTCTTTCTGTTGGCTTCTTATCTTCTGGCCATTGGGCGTTAAATGTTCTATGTGAGGGCGGGAGGAGGGCGCGGAAACTTCCGTAAACAAAGCGTGTCCCGATAATGATTTGTTTTGCACCTCAGACCGATTCGTAATCCCTCGGCCATGGCAGCCTTTGAATCATAGACCAGACCAAGTCGGACCATTACAGAGAAAGATAACCAAAAGCCTCCTGATAATTCTCCACTTAAACTATTTACTATTATTACCATTTTTTACTCGAACTTGTTTGGTTTTTCTTATTTCAACAGTTTTTGTTTATTTCTATCACATTGGTTTTTTCTATTAAAATTGTTGTTTCATCAACACTGTTGTTGTTTTCAACACTTTTTGTATTTTTTAATTAAATTCATTTTTTCATTTGAATTCTTTTTAGTAGCTATTTAAATTTATTTCTCCATTAATTTTTTCAATTTAATTTTTGTTTTCTCTATTCATTTTTTCTCTTTAATTTTTTTCTCCATTATTTTTTTAATTTAATTTTTTTCTATTAGTTTTTTCAATTTAAATTTAAATTTTCGTTTATTTTTTTGATTACTTCAGTCCCCTTTACCCGTTGCTTTTCTTGGCCGAGATCGAACCATCACCTCGTTATCGCTCGCCATTTGCCAAAAGCCGAAGGAGTTCCAACTGGTTTCCGTCCCCAAGGTTCTCGAATCGCCGCCACATCAAGGTCGTTGTTTTCTTGTTGTTGCTGTCTTCAACTTCGAGCCATTTCGAGCGAGAAGTTCACGGTGTTATGGGTTCTTGGTCTTATCGCAGACCGTCTTCAAGGTCTTCTTCTCTATTGCAATCGAAGTTAGGAAAAAAAAACCTACCATTGTCAAGAGACTTTCTCTGACTCACTCGCTCTATCTCCGCTTGTCTCCCTCTTTCACTCCATAGCTTTCTCTCACACTCCCCATCACGATCCTCCCTCATCGCTTTCCTTTCTGATCACTTTCACGCTTCTTCCCTCTCTCTTCACTTCCCTCTCTATTCATTCGCAAGTATCGTGTGTTCTACCAAAAGTTTCTACTTATCTGCCGATCGCTTTCTTGAAATCGTGCCAAATTTTTTGTCAGATTCTCGGAAAATATTCATGAAAAACACTTTAGTTTTCCTCTATTTCTGCTAGATCGTTTAAGTTGAAAATATTCCTGAAAAATTCTCGAATACGCTCCATTAGAAGAGGAGCAGAGTGAAATCACTATCGAATAAATCTAAAGCTAATTCAACTTTATACAAAAATAGTTCTTTCCGCTGAGATGAGTTCGAGACCCCTAATTGCAATTCTTTTAAATTCTTATCAATGACTTTTTCGAATACCCCCTAAAATGCAAAGTTCGACCCGTAGTCAGAGCAAAAATAAAAATCAAATTAAAGAAATCATAAAGACCGCGTGTTGCCATAGATCATTAAATGTTAATTAAATAAATCGACTGACATCAAGAGTTGCGCGGGTCTCGACCCACAACACAGTAGTACACTTTCATTATATTTTGCGCCGATTGGACGTGGTCGCAATCAGCGAGTGATTTTGCATCATCGAATGAATGACGATCATTTGTTTATGTTGATCTTTCTCATTTATCTGTAGGTCTTTTCGTCTGTCCGCCGGTCTCGCCATCTGTCCGTCGATCTCATCATCGTCTATGTGTCGGTATCTCCATCTGTCTGTCGATCACTTCATTTGTCTGTCGGTTTTATCATCTGTCTGTCGATCACTTCATTTGTCTGTCGGTTTTATCATCTGTCTGTCGGTTTCATCATCTGTCTGTCGGTTTTATCATCTCTCTGTCGGTTTTATCATCTGTCTGTCGGTCTCATCATCTGTCCGTCCTTCTCTCAGCATGATTTTCCTTTCAATTGCCTTCTGATATGTTTTCTATTATGCTTATCTATGTGTCTGTCGCATGTTTTCTAACCATCTCCCTATACATGTCTGTCTATACATGTATGTCTGTCCTATGTTTGAGTCTCATATTCTGTCTGTCGGTCTGTATCAATCTCTATGTCTGTCTGTCTATCTATATACCCCTCTATGTCTGTCTGTTTTACTGATAAGCTCCTCTTCATATTGTGCGCAATTTTTCGCACGTCTGTCGCGATCGTTTCACATCCATCTGTTTGTCTGTCTGTATGTTTGTCTGACTGTATGTTTGTCTCTCTGTATGTTTGTCTGTCTGTCCTTCCTTCCGTCTGACGCTTAAAAATTGAAGCCTCGACTCAGCTCGACTCAACTTAACTCCAGACCAGTGCGATCCGATCCAGACCAGTTGAATAAAATGCACGATCGTGAATTATCGACGTTTTGTCTCGTCAAACATTTCACATTTACTCAATTCCACATGTGTTGGCAGTTCAAACTGTGTTAGAATGATGACGATTGCAGGGGAGAGAGAAATTGAAGGAGAGAAAAAGGGTGGAAGAGAAAGGGAGGGAGGAAGAGGCAGAAAGAGGGAGTGAGTGAGAGAGAGAGAGGGGCAGAGAGTGAGGACAGGGATTGACAGAGAACTTCAGACAGACAGATAGAGTATCATATTTGTCTACTGCGTCGTATGTAATTGCACGCTACACCCTGGGGATGAGGATCGTTTTGGAGGGTGGAAATTAGAAGAAATCGATGTGGAATTCTGAGAGTTAAGGAAACCCAATAGATCAGGAACCTCATAGATAAGAAACTCCATAGATCAGAAATCCCATACATCAGAAATCCCACCCTTCCATCAGAAATCCCACTCTTCCATTAGAAAATCCTTCCGAATGACCCTGAACTCATTGAACCCATAAAAGAATAAAATCAACTCCAGATGATGACCTCCACTTGACTACGATCGCATCAGAGCTTCGTCTAACGAACCGACGGTAGGATTCCTTAGCTTTCCACTCATCTGTTGATGATCTGCCGCCCCTCTGGCCACGCCCCCTGGTCCATCGCCGTCGAGAAACCGCGTCAACGCGATCATCCGAGGCCGACAGATCGATCACACGCGCATCGCTTGGGTTGGGGTTCAGCTTGGAATGCAAATAGTAATTTGTTTATATATTAGAAACGACTAAAGAAATAATTATAGAAATAATTACAGAAATAACTACAGAAATAAAAATATCAATAAAATAAAATAGAAAAAAATAAAAAATGAAATAGAAAATAAAATAAAATAGAAAAAAATAAAAAATGAAATAAAAAAGAGAATAAAATAGAAATATAATAATATAAAAAATATAATAAAAGTGCAATAAAATAGAAAATCCAAACGACAATAACAATGACGATCGTTCATTAGGAGTCAATGAAAGTCGAACTGACAAACTCATAATGATAGTTTTTTATTTTGTTTCAAATGTAATGTATTTGAATGATGAATTTGTTGTTTATTTTTTGTGGTTTGTATTTTTTTTGAATTTTTGTTTATTAGTATTTTTTTAATTATTGTTTATCAGTAATTTTTAGTTATTTTTTAATATTTTTTTATTTGTTTTTTCCATTCTGTTTTTGCCATTAGTTTTTAATTTTTATTGATTTTTTATTGTTGATTCTGAGCCCGTATCGAGTGGCATTTGGAAGTGTGATAAGTTCGCAATTTATTCTCCATAGTTAGACTAGTTTTTTTCCCCCCTGTCGCGGCCACGGTGGAGCCGCTCCATGTTTGCCGAGTCCGAGTGGAGCCGGCTGGCGCGATTGTTACAAAATAGTTCATTGTTTCAAGTAGTTTTTGTTTTTTTTTTCCTCCATGTCGTCCCTGTTATTGTTTTTTATCCTCTTATCAGCTTCTCGTTTCATTTGTTTCTAGTTTTGTTTTTGTTTTTTGATTTGTAGTTTTTTTCCATTTCACATTGTTTTTGGTTTTTTTTGATGTTTAGTTATTTGTTTTCGATCTTTTGTTTTTTTTTTTTCGATTTCTAATTATTTTTTCTTTTTCTATTTTTCTCGATTTTTTCGTTTTCTCATTATGTTTCTGTGTTCTTTCGATTTGTTGTTATGTGTTTGTTTATTTTTTTCGATATTTCGGTTTGTTTTTGTTTTCGATTTTCGAAATTATCATTTGTTATTGTAAAACAGCTGACAAACTGGATTGCTTTCGATTGGTATCGAGTTCTTCGCTATCGCCCCCCAGAGTCATTTGTTAACAAGGTACGACTCATTTGCCAAAGAGCTTCTGTTCGCGTTATACAACCAAATTACGTTTGCTGGCCGACGGGGGGGCGGAGGTGGAGGTGGGGACCAAATGGCCCGATAAGAAGCCGGTTCTCTTCCCCCAACTACCATCAATCACAGCGGATTCAATTGTACCGTAGCGAGATTATTTCGTGGGATCTTTGGAGGACCTTCAGAGGGTTTTATTGAAATTCAAGACTCCGATCGAAGGCCATGATATTAGTTGTCAAAAGCCCTTATAATTATCAGTTTCCTCTTGGTGATCCTCAAATATAGTCTTAATTTTCAAATATTCGCATGAAAAATCTACCCAGACCTCGAAATTTCTTCCTTACGGAAGCATCCTCACTCGATCACCTGACTTGATCACCACCAGAACGATCGCTAAATATATCGATAATCCTAATAATAATCAAAACGTGTATCTTATTCATGAAATAAGTGATTTAATAATTACTGATAATAATTGTATAATTAAGTACGCGATTTTATTAACGATTTTAACGAGATTCGAAATGAAATATGGTAATTAAAGCCTCTGAATACGAATTACTCAAGCGATTTCATCAGAGGATCAACATCATCGCAAGTTTTCACCGAGAGATCGAGATCGGTGAAACTCAGACGAATCTCACATATGAACATATCTGGCATTGATATTTCATCAGCTTAATATTGTTATTATATTTATTTAGCGCCGACGGAAGCATTTTCCTTCTGGTTCGTATGGTAATGAAATCAGTCGATGACACATCGGGCTCGAGAGATGATGGCCGAAAGTTGGATTTTCGATCTGGATTTCGATTTTGTTACATATTTGCTTTAATTTCAGTTTTAGCTCGATTTACATTTGTTTAAAATTTCAGTTATGGTTCGATTTGGCTTAAATTTTGATTCATTTTAATATTTTGGTTAAATTTTATTTTTAATATTTTTTGTAATTTGTATTTAGCAATTTTATTTTTTTATATTATGATGTAATTTGCTTTTATTTTCTTAGTTTTGATTTCAATCTATTTTCACATATTGATTTTAATTCGGTTTTTTATTTTGAGTTTATTTCAATTTTGTTCCCATTTTCATTTAATTTCGATTTAATAAAAACTAATTGTTTTTTTAGATTTTAATATTATTTCCGTTAATTTTTTTTTTGCTTTAAATTCTTTTTGTTTTGATTTTCTTTTGATTTTTATTTTTTGATTTTAATTTTGATTGAAATTACAAGTTGTTCGAGTTCAATTATTTAAATTACCGTTCTCTGTTTACATTTTTTTTTTCAATGTATTAAATTTACTTCATAAATTTGATTTTGCTTTTGAGTTTTCATTAGGTTTTGATTTTATTTCATTTTTATTTTATTTCAATTTTATTTTGATTTAATTTTTATTTTATTTCAATTTTATTTTGATTTAATTTTTGATAAAGCTAAAATCTTGCTTAAATTTTGATCTCGGTTCGCTTTCTAAATTCTTTAAATTCCGATTTCCTTCGAATTGTCGACATTTCGCGGCCAAATGTCTGGGCATGTCGGACAGACATCTGCCCTCTAGCATTGGGCATTTGGAAGGCACTTGTCAGCGGCGGTACTCAAGAGGTTCGCCCTCGAGCTCTTCATTACAATGGGGCGATTTATGGATGGATGTCTGCCCTTCTCCATGAGCCCATGAGCGAGAAACGAATCCGAATCGAAAGTGGGGCTGCTTCACATGTGGGGGATCGGGATCCGTCCGTCCTTCCGTCGCGGCAGATGTTCGGCCCACCCCACTCGATGAACGCCCCCTTTGAAGATATATGCCTAATGCTCGGGTCGATTCACCACCCTCATCAGCCCAAAGAGAGGAGACCATCATTCGATAGAGCTCCCCATATGGGTCTGGGTCGGGTCTGGTCTGAACATGTGGTATTGAATTCTGTTCTATGGGCGCTCTCATCTTATCAGGGGAATGAATTGTTGTTGTTCTACTCAATATTGTTTTTGTTGTTCTACTCAATGTTGTTGCTATACTGTTCTACTCAACGTTTGTTTGTGTTTGACCTACTTTTCAAAAGTCTTAATTTCGCCGACTGGCAGCTCATCGCTCTCGATCCTCGGTCGATCGCACCGCGTTGGTCGAGCCGTCCGAGGTTCTTCAAGGGGGTTGTCGACAACGTTGTCGTCATCGTCGTCGCCGCCAAGGAGGCCCCCATAGAATCTCGCGTTTTGTATCTCGTGTGGCTTACGTGATCTTCGTACTGTGAGCATTTCGTACTGCGATTTGTTTACAATTATTTTCGAATTTTTTTTCTCCCCACCCCACTAAATTCGAACGTGCTTTTGGTTGTTGTTGCTTTTGTTGTTGTTATTGCTGTTGAGGGTGTTTGTAACTCGTTTACGTTATCAGTTATCAACAGCGATCACTTTACCATGGTACTAATTAACCATCCTTATCAATTATGCTGCGATAACGAGGCCATCCATAAAGATATTAATAGCAAAAATAGTAAACAAGCTTATTTAATAGTAAATATTTTTCCATGTTGAAAATTGAAAAGAAAGGAAAACCAAAAAAATAACAAACAAGAAAATGTCAAAATAATAAAAAATATAATTTTAAAAAAAATCTAAAATTAAACCACTTTAATTTCGCATAACATGTTCTCCTAAGCATAATCTGGAAAAGTGATAAGCGGAAGGAGAGAGAGAGATGGACACAGAGAGAGTTTGAGGAAGAGAGATGGAGAGACGTAGAAGTGGGAATGCCTTCAATCAAGCAGGGTTTTGAATTTATTACATAGTAGTAGTAGTAGTAAGTTTGCTACGATTTTCAACGTTTACATAAAACCCAAATTTCATACCATTTTATATATGAGAATTAGTGAAATTTCACAGGTCAAACCCTATAGCAAAAAAAATCCTATGTTAGAACTTCATCATTGGTGAGAATCCTTCAGTAACCCATGATCGTGAGGAACTAAAAGAAACTTTGAGAGGACAACAATTGTGAACGAAAGAAAGAACAAATATGAAGGAGAGAAAATATGGAGTTAAAGAGAGAAAATAAGATTGGATAAAGTACAGAAAGAGACAGAAAAATGAAGATGGTTCAAGTATGGATCATTCGTGGATCTTCCTAATCCCACGATCCCAAGAGACTAGAAATTTGTCATCCGATGAGGTTGAAATAGAGAAAGGGTATGAGAAATAAAACCGAAGAGGGGGAGCAAATGTGAGAAGATGTAAAAAAGGGGAGAAAGTGAAAGATTAGGAACATGAAGCCGAAACGATAAATCTTTGTTTTCACATGACCCTGAGACGTCGGAATCTCCCTGAGAACTCTTCCAAAGGAGAAGAATGAGGAAGTAACAGGACATAAATTAAAATGATATTGATGTGAAACAACCACCAATAATGAGAACAATGTTGACAAAAATAACAGCAATGAAAACAACATCAGAAACAACAACAACAACATCATCAGACACAACAACAACTTCTAGTCACAACAACAACTTCTAGTCACAACAACATCAGCAACAACAACATCCAGCCACAACAAGATCGATGGTAATTTAATACAAGTATTTTCATCGATCGATTCCACCAAAGTCGAGGGCAAGAAGTAGTTTCTGATTTCCGATCGAGAGTATCGAGGAAGGTACCAAGAGAGAAAATGAGAAGGAGGGTGGGTTTGAGGGGAACATGAAAGAGATGGAAGATGGTGGATGGGGGAACAGATGTAGGGATGGATCGTGAGGAAAGCAAGGAGACTCAAAGGAGGGCGTCACGGATGGTGAGGAGAGAAGGGATGGTGTGGAAAAGAGGGAGAGAGAAGCGAATAGAGGAAGTGATGTTGTTGATGTTGATGGCTATTAGAAAGAACAGGCTTCTGGGAAATCCCTCAAGCGGAAGCGGAGAAACAAGTGCAGGAACCGAATCGAGCCGAACTGGCAACAGATGGCGATGGCTGATGGCGTGGCTGGGGCGACCGAGGAAAGGAGAAAGAATTCTATGATGATGTTAATGGGTTCTCAAGAGGAAGGGAAAGCGAGAGGAGGGTGGACCGAGAGAGGGAGAGGGGCAAATGTGGGGTGAACGATATGTGTTTATCTACACAGTTGTCGATTTCGTCGTATTAATATGTCTGAAATCGCTTAAAACCGATTTTCACCGGTTTCAATTTCGATTTTATCGTCCATCGATGCCAGACACCATAAATTTAGATCTTCGTCGATAGTCGAAAATGATTTCCTGTTTATAAGCGATTCAGAGTGCATTTATTAATATTATTATTTTATTTATTGTTGTTATTATTGTTGCCTTCGATAGGTTTTGTTGCCTCCGATAGATTTTGTTGCCTCCGATAGATGTTGTTGCTATTTAGGATTTATTGTTTGTTCGTTTGAAGTGTTTGTATTCTCTTCTAGGAATCGAATTCCTAGACATTTGTAATATCTCCACCGATCTTGCGCCGATGTCTGGTGATGACCAGGGCTGCCGTTCAGAATATTCAAGCGAAGTCAAATAGGAAAAATTTTAAAATCTGAATTCGAATTAAAATATCTTTCTATAATAAAAAATAAATAATGAAAAATAAATGTCAGATTATTATTATTTCAAAAATTTCAAAAATAAATTTTGGGCATTAAAAATAGAATTTTAAAAATAATGTGAAAAATATTTTTAAAAAATTCTCAAGCAGAAAAAAATGATTACGAATAATTATGATTTTTTACAATTAATCAAAGAAGTTTTTCATTGGCTAAAATGAAGTTTGTTCAAACAAGTAGAGTGTTTCTCACGAAGTTAAGTAAAAACAACCCGATCGAGATTCGGATCAATAATGTATATGAGTAAATTTTAGCACTTAAATTATTAAAAAATCTACGATTTAATAATCATATCAGATCTACTGCGATTGACGTGACTCAGGCAGCCCTGACTTCCAGACACATCTTTGGAGCGATTGAGTCTCGCGATACGATTTCGCCAGAATTGACGAATTCCAACAAAGGTTAATGCGAATGGCATCGATGGCTGTCGATTGAGTGTCCACAAGTCGACGCTTATCGTCGAATTTGAGGAAGAAAAACAAACGACAATGGGAGCAACAACAACAAGAGGAGGAAACTGTAACAATAACAACAACAGACACCTGTACAATAACAACAACAGACACTTGTACAATAACAACAACAGACACCTGTACAACAACAACAAGGAGAATAACTTGCAACAACACTAACACTAGAATCTGCAATAACAACAACAACATGTGGAACTTATCGCCTTCTTCTTATCGTCTGCAATCTGAAGGCTCCAGGGTCGTTGGAAAGAGAGTGAAAGAGACCGATAAGGCAGAGGGGAAGAGAAAAAAAGAAAGAAAGAAAGAAAGAAGGAAAACCTCTTTCAGCAGAAGGTCTCGCTTTTGCATTTAATCGTTGTTGTTCTTTTTAATTATAATTTTATGATTAATCGTAAAAGAGAAGAGTTTTTTTCTTCTTCTGCACAATCAGCAAGCATGCAATTCTTGTTGTAGTTGTTGTAGTTTTTATTGTTCTTATTCTGCTTCTTCATCCACTTTTATTATTGTTATTCCGTGTTTGTTTTTGCATTTATTTTTATTGGTTTCCACAAGAACAACAGGTGATCGTATCGATTTAATATTCTTTTTGCAGTATTTCCTGCATTTATTTATTTACTTTAGTTTTAATTTTAATGACGAATATTATTCATTGGATTAATCATAGGTTGTTGTTGTTAGTTTTATTGCAGTCATTGTTGTTGTTATTGCAGTCATTGTTGTTGTTATTGCAGTCATTGTTGTTGTTATTATAGTCATTGCTTTTGTTGTACTATCCATTATTGTTCCTATTGTTTTTCTGCATATTATTGTCATTTTTCATAATAATATTTTTATTGATTGTTTTCTTAGTATTTATATTTTCATTACTTGCTTTCTAAATATTGTTATAATCCCTCTTATTATTTATTTTATAATTAAAGTATTATTGTTTTTAAATTTCAACTCTTGTTATTAACAACCAAAGTCAAAATTCCATTGAATTCTCCGGTAAAAATCTCGACTTGATTCTCCCGATTGACGAACAAGTTTCGAAGGTCTTCGATCGCTCGTGTTGTGGGTTTTTGCCACCAGCTGCCGGGGTTCCAGTTTCGACAATAAATCACCATGATATATGACACTTGATCCAAAATGAGATGTTCCTCTGGTTTTTTATTCTGGGTCATCGAATCGTGAGAGAAGGACTCATGGAACTTTGGGGAGCGGAAGAAAGCCTTTTTATTCTGATTCTGAAATCCTAGAATACTCTGGGTTTTAAAACCCGCATAAAATCAATAACATTTCTGTCCATCAGTTTCCTTCAGTTTCTCCAACCTTCGAGGCCATTCAGCTTTAGTCAATTTCTTCCAATTCCATTAGGGCTTGAGTCGATCATGAGTCATTCAGAAGGGACCTAGAGAAATAATAACAGAAATAGGTAGGTTAATAAAAACAAATTCTCAGTTACTATAATAGAGAGAGAGAGAGAGAGAGAGAGCAGTTATTACAGATATTGATCTATAATAACAGAAATATAGTAATAAGAAAAAAGGAAATATAGCAATAGGAAAACCAGTAATTTGGTAATCAAAAGTCAGAAGTCGGGTGATTATTAAATCTATAGAAAAACAATCATAATACTTCCAGAAGCTCCCCGCTGTACCTTGAAATCCCCTTGACCTACAGCCCCATCTCGACGGCCACGATGACCCTTGACCTCATCACGTCGTCGAGACCCGGCTGAGACGAAGAACACGACGACGTCTGTCTCAAGCACGGCCAGACGAGCCCCAAAATCGTGGATCGACTCGTGTCTTGCGGTGTCATCTTCAGGAACCCGATCTGGACGGGTTTCTGTTTTTTTTTCGACCACATCGATCAACGACTTTGGACCGCCGCCTGCAGATGGCGCCGCCGTGACGGCGACGACAAGTCGGGAATAATTATATGGATGGTGGATGTCATTTGGAATAATTTCTTGTTTCTTTCTTGTATTCGATGAGTGGAATTTTTCGGAACTAGTTTCCGAAATTGAAATTGAAAATCCAGCTGAAACAAGACGTGAGTTGGCCACAAAAGTCATGTATCACAGTTGTTGTTGTTGTTGCATTTTTCGAAATAGTTTTCGCTTTGTTTGCTGCTTTTTTTTTCTTTTTTACTCTTTTTCGCTCTTATGCTAAGTTGGCTAAATATTACGGTTTTCTGACTTCTATGGCCAGTGTTTTGGTATTTTATTGGTTTTTCGTTTTTTGCACTATTTTTTTTTTTTTACTATTTTATTTTGTCTTTGTTTTTGTTGGTTCTTTACTATATTTGTTTTTTTTTACTATTTTAGTTTGGTTTTTACTCTTATTTTGTTTGTTTTTAGACCTTTAGTTTTTTTCTATATACTTTTGTATATAATTTTCTATATAATTCTTTATTTTTGAATTTGTTTTATTTTTGCCTTAATTTATTTGCTGTTTTTTTTTTTTGTTCTTTCGCTGTTTTTGTTTTTCTACTATTTTCAAATAAAAGCAAAGCTCGTCCATCCGGCGAGCTTATAAATATTAAAAAATGTAAATGGAATTATTCAAATGGAGGCAAAAAAAAAAAGAAAAACAAGTCTTCCATGAAAGGCAGACATCCATAGGCGGTGGCGCATGGACATACTACATATGGTAGAACAGACGGACAGACAGACAGACAGACAGACAGACAGACGGACAGACAGACTGATACACAGACGGACAGACGGATAATCGGAGCAGTAGACGGAGCCTAAAGAAGCTGACTAACGAGACTTTATATAACAGCGAACACACCCCCTTTTCAGAGTTATATACATATTTATATACTATTTATAACAACAACAAAAATAACAACAACAATGATAACAATAACAATATCATCAAGAAGAAGAGCAAAAACAAGTGGAACCGCAATCGAACACGAGCGATAAAAATAATAATAATAGAAATAAAAGATTCCGACGCCGACGAATGAAGTGAAAGAAGAAGAAACCAGAAAGAAGAAGCTGGGAAGAAGAAGCAGCAGGGGCCAAGTAGAGTGATGAGAAGACGAGAACTTGGGGGAAGAAAATAGAAACTTTTCGAAGCTCGCGATGGAATGAACTTTAAATCGAACACGAAGACAAATGACGAGCTAAATTAAAATAATTAAAACAAACAAATTTTACAAAAAAAATAAAAACATTAAAGCAAACATAATAATAAATAAAATAAATATAATAAATAATAAAATAAAACACATAAAGTAATATAAAAAAATATTCCAAATAAAAAACAAATACAAATACAATCAAATGCCATAAAAAAAAAAACAAAAAGCTATTTAAAGAAAGAGAAGAAAAAAATTAAAATAAAGAAAGAAAAAACAGAAATAAAATTTTAAGTTTAAAAATAACATATTAAAAAAAAAACCAAAAATAAATAAATTATTAAATGAAAAAAATTATCCACAAAAAACAAATATAAAAATTAAATGTAATACAAAAAGAGAACATAAAAATATTATTAAATGAATGAATATAAAATATTTAAATAAATAAAAAATCAAATGCAAAACCAATCAAAAATAAAACTATACATAAAGAATAAAAAAAATATAAAAAGAATAAAAGAAAAAATATATCATAAATAAAAAAACAAGAAAAAATAAAAATTTCATAACAACAAACTGAACCACTCCATTCACAAATGTTAATTTTCCAAAAATCAAGCTGAAAAATACAGGTAAACATTTTAATAGAAAAAAGCAATTAAGACGAAAAACAAAAACAACAACCGCGTGCAGATCACGCCACGCCGAACGAGAAAAACAAGAAAGGAAATGGAAGAGGAAACGGTGGGGAGCGAGGAGGAAGTAGAAGATGGCGAAGAAGAAGGAGGAGGAGGGGGGAGAAATAAATCGTGGCCATGTAAACAAAAGCCGGCCGGCAAGTTGTCATTGTTGTTGTTGTTGTTTTCATGTCAGACATCAACCGCTAGGGGAAAAGAAGAAGAAGAACGCCAAGAAGAAGAAGAAGAATAAACATTTTTTTACAGTTGTGTTGAAGAGTTTTTTAATTTTTTTTTGTCGACTTTTTTCTTTGTCTAATTGTGGAAAAAAATTGTTTACTCGTGAGAAGAATTAGAAGAAAAGGAATTCCGAAGAATAGGAAAATTAGAAGAAAAGGAAAAAGAAGAAGCACAAGGCGATGGAAAAAAACTCTTTCAAAATCATGCAATAACAACGAAAACAACATATGAGAGAAAAAAAAAAACGTACGCTATTAGGGAAAAACTTATATCATTAGGAGAAAAGTTATATCATGAGAAAATAATGATATCATGAGGAAAAAATTATATCATGAGAATTTTTTCAGTTGGAGAAAATATCAGTAGGAAGAAAATAAAATCTTTAAAAAACAAGATATCATAAATTACAAAACAAAAAATCTCTGTGGAAAACACGTTTTATTTCGAAAATTCAAAGAAATATCAGTAAACAACGACCTGTGATAAGAAAACGCACGTTGCTCAAGGTGTTTTCATTATTTTTAGCATTAGTCACAACTAACAGTAATATCGGGTGAGAACAACAACAACACAATTATCACAGGAACCCAGTACAACAACAACATCTACAACAACAACATCTAAAACAAAAACAAAAAAGTTTAAGCGAAAAATAAAAACAAACTAAAAGAATCAAAAATAAAATCAAAAAAAATAAAATAAAATAGAATAATTTTCATTTGCAGTTCGTCGAAGTTTTCAAAATTGATTTTTTAATGAAGGCGAACCATGTGGGGTGGGGTGGGGGAAGCAGGGGGCGTGGGGCGGACGGTGGGTGGGGCGCGCTCGGAATAAGGTCGGGGCTTGGAATGGTCGAGTGGCGAGACGCGTTCTCAAGTCAAAGTTGCGTAAACCAACACATTAAATGAACAACCATGTAGTTTTCGTTGCTATTGCAAATGTTTCTGTCGATGTTGTTGCAATTGTTGTCGTTGTCGATGTTGTTGCAATTGTTGTCGCTGCCTTTATGAGCTTTTTTGCAATTTACTATTTCTAAAAATATCACAGTGAACTTATTGAAAATGGAAAATTCAATCAGCATTTACACGAACACCAACCACATTGACAGCAACAAGAAAATTACGACGAAATTAAAACGAGAACGATTAAACTATATTCCACAAAGATTTGTATATTCCGCAAAGATCATTTCATTCATTATTTTTAATTTTCTCGTACACGCGGAACGATCGTGCGTCAAAGTCGAATTTCGTTCGAAATAAATGATTTTCCATAAAATTCAATCACTTTGGATAAGTCAGACAAGACAACAAGTTGCGATGTGCGAATTAAATTCTGGGGTAGTCAGAAAACACTTTGAACTAATGGAAACACGTTGATTTATCGTTTTCCACACTCCGGATAAATTTTATCCGATTAATCCAAGAACACGAAAATAAGTTCTGCATTCATAATGAGCATAATTTCACTTAAAAATAACTATTCGACGACATTTACTTTTCCGTAATACTAAATTATGAGAAATCAGAAAACACTTCAAATACACGGAAGTGTCATTTTCCATACTCCGGATAAACCGGATAAATTTTATCCGTTTTATCCGAAAGTGCAAAATTGATTTCCACATCCATAATGCTGTAAATTTTCACTCAAAACTGAAATTTTATTGTTTGATTAGTCAGAAAACACTTTAAATGCATCGCAAAATATTTATTTATCATTTTCCATACTCCGGATAAACCGGATAAATTTTATCCGTTTTATCCGAAAGTCCAAAATTTACTTCTACATTCATAATTTGTAAAATTTTCACTCAAAACTGTAATTTCCATTGATATTTCCAAAGTTATCCGCATTATTCAGCTTCATATGAGTGTTTTTTTCCATCCAAAGATCGACATCTCGAATGTTTTGTTAATTTCATTGTCTAGTATATCTGGATATAAATTCACTGAAGCGTACAAACTCTTCTAATAAAAAAACAAAACGGGCTTCTCTATCGTAGGCACATCTCTGGTTACCTCTTGATTCAATCGGGACGTGTCGTCGTAGAGTTTTTCTATTTGACGACGTAGAAAACTATTATTTTCCATTTATATTCAATTCCATTTTATTCACAACACAACCGCAGCAACCTGTGAGCACGGAATCAGGATAACAACAACAATGAACCTTTCACCATCATCACCACGACGAAGCAACAATGCAAAGAAGTCGCAGCAACAATGCGAAGAAGTCGCAGCAACAACAATGCGAAGAAGTCCCAACAACAATGCAAAGAAGTCGACGCAAAGACGCATTTCGAATCGCGCCGGGAACCCCGTGACCGCGTTCCCATTGTCTGTGTCCCGGTACCCGGTTTTGGTTTCGGTCTCGGTCTCTGGGTTAGAAGGAAATTTCCGTGCGACGCAATAGATTCAGGTCCTTCTGCGCAGGTACAAACAAACCCTCAAAGGGCTCGTCTTCAGTCCCATCAGGGGCGGCTTCGACCCTGTCGAGGGTTGACATGGACGACGACGTGGATGACGCCGGCCGGGTTCGTTCTACGTGCTGCAGGTCCTGTCGACAGAGGGAGAGAGAGAGAGAGTTCGCGACGTCCCCGACGGCGTCCACGGCTTCGGCCATGAGAGCGTCTACGTGCCGATTCTCATGCGTCGGGCAGGCGTTGCAGAGACACCGACAGAGAGAGAGGGAGACAGAGCGACAGAGAGAGAGAGAGAGAGAGACAGAGAAGAACGGAAGGGGGAACAAGCAGACGAGATATGGAAAGAATACTACATAAATAAAATATATATGCGGGCGACGTCGTTGGTTATTATGTAAATTTACAACGTCGACAACAAGAGGAAAACAAAAAACAAAACAAAATGAAAACATATGTATATCGGAGTAAATAAGATAAAAGTCGCTGCGTCACGATGTTCGAAGACCCCCCCCAAAAACCAACAACAACATCATCTGATCCCCATATGATGATCGCCCTTGCATCGGTTGCCCACCTCTGTGTTTCGAGTTTTTCGTTCATTGAAATTTTTGTTCATTTAAATTTCGTTCATATAATTTTCGTTCTTTAAATTTCGTTCATTTAAATTTCGTTCATTTGGATTTCGTTCATTGAAATCTTCGTTCATTTAAATTTCGTTCATTTAAATTTTGATTCATTTCGATTCATTTTCTCGCCAGTGATGCTAATGATCTGATGACTTTTGAGTGTGGTCATTGTAGTTGGTGTCAGTGATGGTTGTTTGTTGTTGTTGTTGTTGTCAGTGTTGTTATTGTTCTCTTCAAGAGAATTTTCAGCCGATGACTCTTCCTCCTCTGCCCCTCACCATCCATCGATAGATCATCGTCGTCGTCACCTTGTACAAGATTTCCATTGGCTCAGCATGTGGCAGAAAATATGCCAAAAGATCTTCATAAATCAGTTGAAGCAGCAGCAAAAAAACACAACAAATACGAATTAACTTAGAAGCTAGAATCACAAGAACAATAACAAAAACAACAATAACAAATTCAATAAGAACAACAACAACAAAAATTACGAGAACAACAACGCCGAGAACAAGAATAAACAGATCGGTGGATGCCGGCGAAAACGGTTTTCGCTTGCGGTCGGTCGACCTCAAGAAGCCGAACAACGCCCTCTGGCGTCGGACACGTGCTCTATGCAAATACCAACATCGGCGCCGTTGTTATTGTTTTTGTTGTTATTTATTGTTATAGTTTGGCAAATTTAAATACAAAAAAATAATAATAAAAAAAATTATAGTTCGTATTTCAACAACAATGTGAATGGCGTTCTAAGTATCCGTCAGATTGTTGAACGCGTGCGAGAAATCCCCTCCCACTCACCCTCCTTCTCTCTCTATCCCTCTCTCTCTCTCTCTCTCTCTACACTCTCCTCTCCCTTCCACTCTCACGATCTTGTGGTGACTTTGTTAATTAATTAAATTCATTGTAAATAAAAATAAACAATTTGATCCGCTGAGAAACCGTGAGATACGCAGATACAATTCATAAAATACGTTCTCTCTCTCTTTCTCTCTCTCTCTCTCTCTCTCGATCTTTCTGTCTTTCTCTCTGTTTTTGTCGTAAATATCTATGTCGAAGTAAATATCTTTGTCAACGTAAATATCTATTTATCGGTCATTATTTTATATGTCTCGAATGTTGTTGTTTTGATCGTGTTGTTTTGATCGTGTTGTTCTGTTGTTGTTGTTTTGTTCGGATTGTTTTCTTGGTGTTGTTTTGATAGTGTTTTTGAAAACAAAACAAAACAAAACAAAAACAAAAGCAAGCCATGTCTGCGATTACATCAGCCATCGAGAGGAGAATAACAGGAACAACGGCAATTATCATATATCACACACGATCAACGTCATCATCGCCATCGTCAGCATCTCGGTCAAGAGATAAACTCGGTCAAGTGAATCAACGTCATCGTCATGATTAATTGAATCAAAGTCATCATCATCGACGTCACCATCATCAACGTCATCATTGTCAAGTGAATCAAAGTCATCATCATCAATTGATTCAACGTCAACAACGTAAACATCATCAACGTCATCATCTTAAATTGAATCAACGTCAACAACCTCGGCTGTTTCCACCATCCACATCATCATCATCACCACAATCGTGGGAGATATCAACATCATCATCGTATTCGTCGTGATCGCCATAAGCATAAATATCATTATTAACGCCATCATCATCAGCATCATTGCCGTCATCGTCAATTAAATTCGATTGCAATCCGATCTGCATCGTTGTCGTAAATATCGTATTTCTCTCTAGATCAGCAGAAATCTCTCGATCAGAAGAATTCTCTCGATCAGGAGAATTCTCTCGATTAGCAGAAATCTCTCGATCAGCAGAAATCTCTCGATCAGAAGATTTTTCTCATCATATTACTGGGTGACTCCTTCATTTCTTCTATTTTCATTTGCTCCATCTCCTCAACCTCCTTCTCCTCCTTCTCTTCCTTGTCCTCCTTCTTCTCCTCCTCCTTCTCATCGGTTTGGTCATGACCTCTGGCCACGAACTCCATCAATCAATTCGATCAATCTGATCAATCAGTTTGACAATGGAAATTAAATTGTTCTGACATTACCTTATACGGTGGCCTTATACAGGGTGACTAATGCAGAATTATTCTAAAGTATAGCAGAAGGATCTGAGCTGAGTTGACGAATCTTCAAATATAATACTTCTCATATCTTTTTTAGATATCTGTCTGTCTCGCCACACCCTGTATGTCCAACTGTTGTTTATGTTATCGCAATTTGCATATGCAAATATTAATTATGCTAGGTTCTTTTACATATGCTTTTATCGTTCAAGTTAATGCAAACAACAATATAAATAACAACCAAACATAACAACAACAACACCAAAAACAAGAAGAACAATAACATCCACAATAACAAGAGCAACAACATCCACAACCACTACAATGACAACAACAACAACAACAAGAACGACAACCGCAGTAACTACATCAACAACATAAGCAACTACATAAACTATAAAAAAAGGCAACAACGAGAGCAAAAACAATTGCAACTATAACAACAATAGCAACAGCTACAACAACAACAATTTCAACAACAACAATAGCAACAACAACTACAACAACAAACATGTGTCAACCCACTCGTTTTGGCTTTCATCAGGTTCAGGTTTCATTAATCGATGGATTTGGTTATTGTTTTTGTTGTTAATGGTTGGTTTTTGAGTTTATTATTGTTCTCAATGGTGTTTTTGTTCTTGTTAATGGTGACTTTGTTCTTGTTAATGGTGATTTTGTTGTTGTTTATGGTGTTTTTGTTGTTGTTTATGGTGTTTTTATTTTTTTTAATGGTTTTTTTTGTTGTTGTTATTAGTGATTTTGTTGTTTTAAATGGTGATTTTGTTGTTGTTAATGTGTTTATTGTTATTGCTGTCGTTATTATTCTGTTGTTCTCGTTTCTATTGTTCTACCAAGGAATTCATGTAAATATTTTGTATTTTTTTCTTTTCACTCAACGGGGATTTTTCTCAATCTCAACAATCAGGATTCTGAAGATTTTGGAAAAATTTTAGACTTCTCCGCCTTCTTCAATCTCATTTATCAATTTTTTTAAATTATTTATTCGATTTATTTATTGTGATCTAAAAACTCGCTGAACAACAAACGATAATCGACAAGTGCGAGAAGAAGATTCGGAAGATTTATGAAACACTCAAAAAAAAACGACTCCACCTCCTCCTGCATTTCATCCTCTTTCACCATCTCCTTCATCATCTTCTTCTTCTTTTCCACTTCATCCCCTCGTTCTCCACTTCCTCCCCTCGTTCTCTTCATCCTTCTTCTATTCACTCCTACTCCAAATGTCTCCTCCTCCCTTTCTCTCGTCCTCCCTTTCCCCTACTTCTCCCTTTCTCTCTCCACTTCCTCCTTCCTCCCTATTTATCACAGCTCATTTGCATTCGCTCAAATTGCAAAAAGTAAATCAACCGAGGCGAGAGTGAAAAAATTAAATAAAATACCTATCGATTAAGTAAACAACATCTCGGGAGAGAAGAGGAGGAAACAGGAAGGAAGGAGGTGTGCTGAAGATGGGAATCAGAGCCTCTTGTTTTTGTTGTTTTTGTATTCTTCATATTTCTCTTCTTCTTCTTCCTCTTCCTATTTTCTCACCGTCTACTCCCTATGTTCCCCTCATCGTCTTCCTATTTTCTCATCTTCTTCCTATTTTCTCATCTTCTTCCTATTTTTGTCTCATCTTCTTCCTATTTTTGTCTTGTCTTCTTTCTATTTTCTCCTCGTCTTTGTCTTCAATTTACTCCTCGCCTTCTCCTCGATCTTCCTATTATATTTTGACCACCTTCTTTGTCTCCTCTCCTACATCTTTCTCTCTCTCTCCTTCCTCTTTGTCTCCTCTCCTACCTCTTTCTCTCCTTCCATTTTCTCTGTCTCTCATTCCCCATTGTCTCCTCCCCTTCCACTCTCTCATTCCGCTCCATCCCCTTCTTTCGACGATTCTTTCACAAATCTCAAAATTGTTTACATTCGGAGTCTGTTTACAAATCGCTCGATCCACGGCTCCAAGGTTGGTCACTGGTCAAGGGGGAGGGGCCGAAAGGGGAAGGGGGGAAGTGGCGTGGTGTGAACTGCAGACAGCCGGCTGGTCAATCGGACAGACAAATGGACAGACAGACAGACGATCGGCTGTGAAGATTCGCCACTCGATTCATCTAAAAAACCTCCGCCACATAAGAGCTTCTTATATATTCCTCTTCTTCTTCTTCTTTCTCACAGCTCCCCTCTCTCTTCATTCTATCAACCCATCTTCTGACTTTTTCTTCTTCTTCTTCTTCTTCTTTCTTATCGCCCCCCTTTCGATCGTTCGTTGTGTTCGTCTCGCTTGCTCGCTTGATGTGTGTGAAAAACGAAAACAAAAATATTTTTGTTATTGACAAAACTACAACAACAATAACAGCAATAATAATAACAACAATAGCAACAGTAAGAAAAACAACAACAATAAGAAACCCATTTCTTCTTCATTGTAGCGCTTGCGCAGTGCGCAATTTTCTCTGCTCCCTCCTCTCTCACTCTTCCTCAACAGACCCATTGCCTGATTCTTTCTCCACTTCTACTATATGTAGGAAGAATTTATTATCAGTACGAAAGCAATAAAAACAACCAACAACAAGAACAACGTGAACGAGAACGCATGAAAAGAAAACAACAAAGAACATGGCAGCAAATGCTAGAACAAAACGAGAGAGAGAGAGAAAGAGGGAGGTAAAAAACGTCACCGGCCGGCGGACAGAGCGAGCAACAGCCATCGGGCGATGGACGAATGGATGATGGGGTCGTCGGAACCGAGCGGGAACGAGAGGGAGGAAGTCGGAATGTGCGACCGACACGTTCGGCACGTTCGCATTTCGTATAAATACGAGGTTCCCGGCCAGAGAACCACATTCAAGTTCAGACTTTCCTATGAGTCGGATCTAGAAAGCAAGAGAGAGAGAGAGAGCGAGAGCCAGAGAGAGTTCGTTCGTGAGCACAGAAAACAGCACAGCTGACAAAAAGTGTGAATTGATTGAATCCTGCTGCGACCTAGAGAAGAAGAAGCTTTAATTAAAATTAAAAACAACTGCCTAATAACAATAACATTTAGAAAAAACACCAAGTGTTTCAATAACCAACAACAACTACCATAACTAAAGTCAAGTGATTTTCGTGAGAGAAGAAAAAGTGTTTTAAACAAAGTTTAAAAAGACAGTCAAACCAAAGTTTTATCAAATAAAACAACTAGTTAATTTCGTTAGAAATCATATTTTAAAATAAAATAACAACAACCATGTCTGCATCACCCACCGCACGCCAAGCCGTCGCCCACGCCATGCCCGTGAAGACGAGGAAGATCCTCATCTCGGACCCGATCCAGATGCCGGAAGTCTACTCGTCCACGCCCGGCGGCACCCTGTACTCGACAACACCCGGTGGTAAGTGTAACCGAAAATTAAATCATCCTTAAATCAATTAGAATCATCCTCAAATCAACTCGAATCACCTCAAATCAACTCGAATCACCTCAAATCAACTCGAATCACCTCAAATCACCTTGAATCGAGTTATTGATTTCTGTCTTTGAGTCACCGATTTCTGTCTTCCACTCATCGATATCTTTTATCGAGTCATCGATATATTTTATCGAGTCATCGATTTCTGTCTTTGAGTCATCGATTTATATGTGTCATGTGCCGCTTTTCGTTGGGCCTTGGGTTATGCTAGGTCAGTGGAGAACAGCTGATTGGCTCCGGCCTGCCACGCCTCCCCCGCCGCCCCTCGCTCGCCCAGATACAAACTGTCGCCGACCCACTGGAGGAAAAGCCTCCGCCATGTCTGCTGCAAACGCATTTTGCCTTCCAGAAGCGCCCACTGCGAACGTCTTCACTTCGCCGCTGCGATAAGCAGCAGGAAATGGAATCGCCCCAGTTTCGGCACTCGCCGTCTCTCATCTTTCCCCCCTGATTCACCGTATTCCAAGGCCAACAACGTGTGCTTGGCCATAGATCAACTGCGCAGTCCGCGTGTCGAAAGCTGACGAAAACAAATAAACATGAGGCATTTATTTGCCGGCAAAAACAACCACACAAAACAAAAACAAGTTCGAAGCGAGCCGGCACTTTAACAAATCCCCCCTCGCCCCACTCCACCTCTCCCCAACCCGCTCCAACGAAGCGAAAAGCACATGGTTTTTTTATCTCGCTGTGCAAGTGAAACTTTTTTACTAATTCACACTCTTTCTCTCCATCTCTTTATAGGCACCAAGTTGATCTACGAGCGGGCCTTCATG
>CM029565.1:12187948-12200355 GCA_017309665.1 Coelopa frigida
GCCCCTCAAGAGAACTACGGCGCCCAGCCACCCATCGAGCTGCTGCGCATGATGCTCGACCACATGATGTGGTACGACCGCAAGAACATCGTGCCCATGAAGCTGATCGACCTGCAGCTGATGTGCGCCATGGGCCCCCCCTCGACCGGCAACACGTGACGCCGCGCTTCCAGCGGCACTTCAACGTGATCGCGATCGACGAGTTCAACGACGCCATCCTGACCACCATCTTCAGCAAGATCATCCTCTGGCACCTGACACGAGGTGAGCTTCTCTCTGTAACCCGCCCTTTGTCGACTGACCCTCTGAGCCCGCCTGCAGGGGATTCTCCAAGGAGTTCGACCCCTGCATCGAGGAGATCGTCAACGCCACGCTGGGCATTTACAACGAGGCCAAGCTGAACCTGCTGCCCACGCCCGCCAAGTCGCACTACCTCTTCAACCTGCGCGACTTCTCGCGCGTCATCCAGGGCTTGCTTCCGTGCCCGAGCCACCGAGGACCTGAACTCCATGCGCCGGCTCTGGGTGCACGAGGTGCTGCGCGTCTACGGCGACCGCCTGGTGGAGGACGGCGACCGCAGCTGGCTCTTCACCTCACTGTGCGACAAGATGCGGCAGCAACTCAACGCGGAGCCGTCGCAAGCTGTTCGAGCGGCTGGTGGAGAAGGGCCAGAAGCTCACGGACGCGCACTTCCGCCAGCTGATCTACTGCGACTTCACCAACCCGAAGGCGGACACCAAGAACTACGTCGAGGTGCAGGACCTCGAGGAGCTGCGCAACGTGGTGGAGGCCTACCTGGTCGAGTACAACAACATGTCGAAAAAGCCGATGAACCTGGTGCTCTTCCGCTTCGCCATCGAACACTTGTCGAGGATTTGTCGCATAATAAAGCAGCCACGGAGTCATGCTCTGCTCATCGGGGTCGGAGGCTCCGGTCGCCAGAGCCTCACTCGCTTGGCTTCGCATATCTGTGACTACGAGCTCTTCCAAGTGGAGATCACTCGACAATATGGTTCGCACGAATGGCACGAGGACATTAAGAGCATCCTGAAGAAGATCAGTTCATCGGAGATGCACGGCGTCTTCCTGTTCACGGACGTCCAGGTGGGATAAGTTTCCGCGTCACGACCGCGGCAGACCCTTCCGAAGGGCTATCTTTTGGCTGTTAGGCAATATGGTAATATGTGTAACTTATCCGCTGGAGTTTCATCTGTCCCGTAGATCAAGGACGAGTCCTTCCTGGAGGACGTCAAACAACCTGCTGAACTCCGGCGAGGTCCCCAACCTGTTCAGCAACGAGGAGAAGATCGAGGTGGTGGAGAAGATGGCGCAGATCGACAAGCAGCGCGACAAGTCCGTCCAGACGGACGGCAGTCCCGTGGCCCTGTTCAACTTCTTCGTGACCGTGAGTAGAAGCCCCCGAGGCCCGATGCCGATGACGGTCATTGCCCAAGTCCTCCTCCCCCAGACATGCAAGGACCAGCTGCACATCGTCCTGGCCATGTCGCCCATCGGGGAGTCGCTGCGCATTCGCATCCGCAAGTTCCCGTCCATCGTGAACTGCTGCACCATCGACTGGTTCCAGCCCTGGCCCGAGGACGCCCTGCTGGCCGTGTCCACGCGCTTCCTGGCCTCCGAGGAGCTCACCGACCTGGAGCGCCGGGCCTCGATAGACATGTGCATGGAGTTCCACACGTCCACGCAGAGCCTGTCGGAGGCGTTCTTCTTGCGCCTGAAGCGCTACAACTACGTCACGCCCACCTCCTACCTGGAGCTGATCCAGACCTTCAAGGGGCTGCTCAGCCAGAAGAGGACGTAAGAAGGCAGCCGCATTTGTTTAACACCCTTGAGTTTAACATCCTTCCCCCGAACAGATCGATCCTGACGAACAAGAACCGCTATCTGACGGGCATCTCGCAGCTGGACATCGCCGCCCAGCAGGTCGGGGTGATGCAGGAGCAACTGCAGGCACTGGAGCCGAAGCTGAAAGTGGCCTCGGAAATCGTAAGTTGCCGGGCGGGTGGTTCGACTGGCTTATTGGCCTCTTCTCTCGTCCGCCCCAGGTGGCTGAGCAAGTGGCCAAGGTGACCGCCGACAGCCAGGACGCCGCCGAGCAGCGCGAGCTGGTCAAGCAGGACGAGGCGGTCGCGTCCGAGCAGGCCTCCAAGGCCCAGGCCATCAAGGACGAGTGCGACACGAAGCTGGCGGAGGCGCTGCCCATCCTCAACTCGGCGATGGAGGCCCTCAACACGCTGACGCCCGCGGACATCGCGGTCGTGAAGACGATGAAGAGCCCGCCGGTGGGGGTGCGCATCGTCATGGAGGCCGTCTGCATCCTGAAGGAGGTGAAGCCCGACCGCGTGCCGAACCCCTCGGGCATGGGCACCACCGAAGACTACTGGGGCCCCTCGAAGCGCGTGCTGGGCGACATCAAGTTCCTGGACAGCCTGCTGAACTTCGACAAGGACAACATCCCGCCGCACGTCATCCTCAAGCTGCAGCAGCGCGTCCTCAGCAACGAGGCCTTCGACCCCGACAAGATCAAGACCGCCTCCACGGCCTGCGAAGGCCTGTGCCGCTGGGTCATCGCCCTGACCAAGTACGACGTGGTGGCCAAGGTGGTGGCCCCCAAGAAGATCGCGCTGGCGGCTGCCCAGGAGGAGTACAATGTAAGTGACGTGTCCACGAGTGCGAGCGTGTGTGTGATTTGACCCCTCTTCCCCCTAGGCGGCCATGAAAACTCTCAACGAGAAGCTGGCTCAATTGGCTCGCGTGGAGGCGAACCTGGCGGCCATTCAGAAGATCCTGGACGAGCAGCTCAGACAATACGCGTAAGTCGGGCCGCCTCAGTCTGGTCTCAGTCATGCCATGTCGCTCATTTCAGGCTGCTGCTGGCCGAGCACGAAGGATGCACGAAGAAGCTGAACCGGGCCCAGGAACTCATCTCCGGGCTGGGCGGGGAGCGCACCCGCTGGTCCGAGGCGGCGCGCCAGCTGGGACGCACCTACAACACGCTCACCGGGGACGTGCTCATCTCCTCCGGCATCGTGGCCTACCTGGGGCCCTTCACCATCGACTTCCGCGTGGACCAGATTCGCCAGTGGGTCGCGAAGTGCGCCTCGTTCGGCATCGTCTGCAGCCACGACTTCCAGCTGCAGAACGTCCTGGGCGAGCCGGTGGAGGTGCGCGCTTGGAACATCTGCGGCCTGCCCACGGACGCCTTCTCGGTGGAGAGCGGCATCATCATGAAGTGAGTTTATCAATTGTCCATTGTCCTCGTCCAAACAGGGGTCCGCTTCCGTCCGAATAGTCCGAAAAATACGCGTACCGAGTTTCAGGAGCCGGGCGATCGATCCTCACATGCCGGTTCCCACAGTCAGCTGACGGACAGAGTCGATGGGTGTGGGAAGGCGATGTCGGTCGCACCGTCGGGGGTGCGAAACGCAGAAACCGCAGCTCGCGTCACTCGCTCACTCATTGTATGGTTTGACCGGGCGGATGAAACTAAACTCGAGCATCGCTTCCGTGGCACGCTGCGAGGCTTGCTCGCCCGGCTGCAGGTCTTGGTGTGAGGCGGCCCTAATCTGGCGTGGAGCATTAATCAATTCGCTCTGTAAACACAAGGCGTTACAGGAGCGACAACGGCTCGGGGTCCCGCCTGCAGACCGGAAGGAAGCAGGGGAGGGGGAGGTGGGAAGATGAAGGTGTTCGTCGCCCTCTCCGACCGTGGGGCACCAGATGCGCTGCGGCAATCAACCCCAATCGCGTGTTTCGAATGCGCGCACGGGATGATTTCGTGAAAATACAACTGCCACATGCCACAGCTTCCCGGGGACGGGCGGGAATCCAATTAAATTTCGGATAAATACTAATGCCCATGGTGCCGCCGAGTACGTGGATCCGGAAGAGAGGGCGGGGTGGGGACGGCGGACTCCATAAGTCCAAGTATTGTACGCCTTGCCGTTGGTGATTCCCGCTTGTGTCTGTCCTTCAGGAACTCCCGCCGGTGGCCGCTGATGATCGATCCGCAGG
This sequence comes from Coelopa frigida, assembly GCA_017309665.1. Lineage (NCBI taxonomy): Eukaryota > Metazoa > Arthropoda > Insecta > Diptera > Coelopidae > Coelopa > Coelopa frigida. The sequence continues at coordinate 12,191,981 of CM029565.1, forward strand.
GACAGGCGAATAAGTGGATCAAGAACATGGAGAAGAACAACCGGCTCTGCGTGATTCGCCTGAGCCAGCCGGACTACACGCGGGTCCTGGAGAACGCCATCCAGTTCGGGCTGCCCGTGCTGCTGGAGAACATCGGCGAGGAAATCGACCCCCTCCTGGAGTCCATCCTCCTGAAGCAGCTGTTCAAGCAGGGCGGCACCCTGTGCATCAAACTGGGCGACTCGGTGATCGAGTACAACCACAGCTTCAGGTAGGCGCTTTCGATCCCGACGACCCACAGCAACTAACCGAGGGCGGGGCAGGTTTTACATCGCGACGAAGTTGCGCAACCCCCACTATCTGCCGGAGGTCGCCGTCAAGGTCACGCTGCTGAACTTCATGATCACCACCCAGGGCCTGCAGGACCAGTTGCTGGGCATCACCGTCGCCCGCGAGCGCCCCGACCTGGAGGCGGAGAAGAACCAGCTGATCCTGCAGGGCGCCGAGAACAAGCGGACGCTGAAGGAGACCGAGGACAAGATCCTGGAGGTGCTGTCGTCGGCCGACAACATCCTGGAGGACGAGACTGCCGTCCAGGTGCTCAGCTCCTCGAAGGTGCTGGCCAACGAGATCAACGAGAAGCAGGTCATCACCGAGGCCACGGAGAAGCAGATCGACATCGCCCGCCTCAGCTACATCCCGATTGCGGCCCATTCCACCATCCTGTTCTTCACCATAGGTGAGTGAGCCCCGCCCGAGGGTCGCGCCGACTGACCCCCTCCCCTTGCCTTCCAGTGGAGTTGGCCAACATCGACCCCATGTACCAGTACAGCCTGACCTGGTTCGTCTCCCTGTTCACCGCCTCCATCGACAACACGGAGAAGGTGGACGACATCGACGAGCGCCTGCGGGACCTGAGGAACCACTTCACCTACAGCCTCTACGTGAACATCTGCCGGAGTTTGTTCGAGCAGGTGAGAGCGCAGACCCCTCGCGTAGTCGAGCCATCCGCGACCCGGGACAGAGTCTGAACTCGATATTTCGATAGCCCGTGGCCCTCCCACTGCCTCGGGAATTGGCCTTATTATTTCCAATACGCGGCTGCTTCGTTGGAATTTGCCCCCGGTCCTGTTTCTTGTCTGCTTTTGGTCGGGAAACTGGGGGCGCGATGCGATGGGCGAAGTTCATTGAGTCGTCGAAAATTGAATTCCTTTCGCGGGGTGGGAGTCTGTTGGCGTAATCGAGAACCTTCTGGCCACACCTGTGCACAAATACTGTATGTACGTCTTATTCGCGCTATCGTCTTCCAGGACAAGCTGCTGTTCTCGCTGATCCTGAACATCAACCTGCTGAAGGCGGAGGGAAAGGTTGACAACGCCGAGTGGATGTTCCTCCTGACGGGGGGCATCGGCCTCGACAACCCGTACCCGAACCCGGCCAAGTGGTTGGGCGTCAACAGCTGGAACGAGATCTGCCGCCTCTCCGACGTGCCCGCCTACAAGGGGCTGCGGGAACACGTCCAGGCGAACCTGAGCGAGTGGAAGGCCTTCTTCGATGCCGCCAACCCGCAGAATAATCTCAACATTCCGAAAGTCTGGGCCGAGAAGCTGTCCCTCTTCCAGAAGCTGTTGCTGCTGCGCGTCTTCCGGCCGGACAAGTTGGTCCCAGCCGTCTTGGAGTTCGTGGCGGGTGAGTAATGGGGCCCACGATACGCCCCTCACCTCAACAAGGACCATGTTCCAAAATGGATTCTCATTTTCGATGTCACTTCGCAGCTGAACTCGGCCGGGAGTTCGTTGACCCGCCGCAGTTCGACCTGTCGGCTTCGTTCGCGGACTCGCACTGCTGCATCCCGCTGATCTTCATCCTGACGCCCGGGTCCGACCCCACGGCGACCCTGCTGAAGTTCGCCGACGAGCAGGGATTCGGCGTGAACCGGCTCTTCTCGCTCTCGCTGGGTCAGGGCCAGGGCCCCATTGCCGTCAAGATGATCGACAACGGCATCAAGCTGGGCAACTGGGTCGTCCTGCAGAACTGCCACTTGGCCAAGAGCTTCATGCCGACGCTGGAGAAGATCTGCGAGAGCATGGTCCCGGACTCGACCCACCCCGACTTCCGGCTCTGGCTGACCTCGTACCCGGCGGACCACTTCCCCGTGGTGGTGCTGCAGAACGGGATCAAGATGACCAACGAGCCGCCCAAGGGCCTGCGCTCGAACATCGTGCGCTCCATGCTGAGCGACCCCATCAGCGACCCCGAGTGGTACGACTCCTGCCAGCAGTCGCAGACCTTCAAGCAGCTGATCTACTCGCTGTGCTTCTTCCACGCGGTCATCCAGGAGCGGCGCTACTTCGGGCCCATCGGCTGGAACATCCCCTACGAGTTCAACGAGACCGACCTGCGCATCAGCCTGATGCAGCTGAAGATGTTCCTCGACCAGTACGAGGGCGTCAACTACGACGCCCTGCGCTACCTCACCGGCGAGTGCAACTACGGCGGGCGCGTCACGGACGACTGGGACCGGCGCACCCTGAAGACCATACTGAACCAGTACTACTGCCCGGAGGTGCTCGACCTGGAGGACCCGCACTACTTCGACGACTCCCAGCTGTACTATCTGCCCGTGTTCCGCGAGATGGAGGCCTACCTCAACTACACCCGGGAGCTGCCCCAGCAGACGAAGCCGGCCATCTTCGGCTTCCACCCGAACGCGGACATCATGAAGGACCAGAAGGAGACGGACATGCTGCTGAGCCACACGCTGCTGACCCAGGTAAGTGGGCGGGCCGTTTGTTGCGTTGCTTTGTTCTGTGCTTCAATTGAGTTTCTCGTTACTGCTGCCCAATCGCCCAGGACCGTGTGGTAAGTACATCTGAGTTTTTGTTTTCCACTTCCGTATTAAATGCCTCTGACCGCCCTGAACCCGCAGGACCTCCACGAACAACGGGTGAGTATGGCCTGAGCCGTGGTGAGTTGTGTTGTGTTGATCGATAGATTTTTGTTGCTGTTTCATGTAGTTGTTTGATAAGACGCGGACGGTGTATGTGGAGAAGCTGTCCAGGCGGTTCCCCGAAAACCTCTTCCTCCCCAACATTCCCACCAGCCCTGAATTCCTCTCCCTCTCCCCCCTCCCCCAAGGACACAAGCTCCTCCAGCGCCGACGACTCCGGCGAGGCCGCGCTCACGCCCGAGGAGGTCGTCATCAACGTCGCCACCGACATCCTGCAGAAACTCCCCAAGGACTTCGACCGCGACGAGGCCCTGGCCAAGTATCCGACGAGCTACCACCAGAGCATGAACACCGTCCTGGTGCAGGAGATGGTGCGCTTCAACGTGCTCCTGAACACGATTCGCTCCAGCCTCATCACAATGCGCAAGGCCATCAAGGGTGAGTACCGAGCATTCGGAAAGAAGACACACTCGTCGTCAGAGATAAACAGAATCCTTTTAATTAAGTTTGTCCTGGACTTGGGCGGTTTAAAACGAACTAAAATAGATAAGAGTATATGTGCATAACAACTGGTAATTTTGAGGAGCCTACGAGCTCTCCTCATGGGGCTCGTCTGCGGCCATTCCCATTTCAATGGGCTCTGATTCGATCTGGTAGTTGTCCGGGGTCTCCACCGATGGTGGATTTTCGTCCTTTTCTGCCAACTCTCTCACACTCTCAGTGCCTCCAATTGCCGAATTATCCGCTGCTGACTGCGGCTCCACGGCTAAGGGTTCCTCCACGACTAAGGGTTCCTCCACGACTAAGGGTTCCTCCACGGTTAAGGGTTCGTCCACGACTAAGGGTTCCTCCTCGACTCCAGCTTCCTCAGCGACTGGTTCGGTGGCCTCTTCCTGGCGCGCAGTCTGGGTTTGTTCCATCGAAACTTCTTCCCCCTCGGCATTCACATTCACTTCCAAGCTCTTCTCTTGGATCATGTTGATGTCTGTCTCTGGTTGATCATTTTGCAAATCGTCTGCACTACGAGCACGTGGTGGAGTCATTCCCCCACTCTGGGGTTCATCTTCCTCACCCTGAACAACTTCTGGTGTTGTCGGCTGGTCTTCCGAGGCTTCCTTCATTTGCGGATCGTCTTCGATCGGCGGTGCGTCTGCCTCCATTCGAACGGAGTCCTGTGGCTCGACCTGGTCGTCAGCCTCGTTGTACTCGAATGTCTCGATGGAGATGTCGTCTTCATCCTCCGCTTCCTCCGCCTCCCATGCCACGGGCTTCTGCCTGCGAACTATCTTGACCTTTCCCTCCTTCAGCAACTTTCGAATGAGGTCCTCGCGCTCCAACTCTGACTTGCATTTGCACTTGATGACCTCCAATAGCTCGAGTTCGCTTTCATTGACGACCAGCTTGTATTCCTCCTCCTCCTCCTCCTCGCCGCCTTCGTCTTCCTCGTCGCCGTGGCCTGAACTCGGAGGAAACCCGTCTATGCTTGCATTGATGGATCTGAGGACCCTGCCCAAAATAGAGCTCAACACAGTTTCCGGGTCGTCCTCCAACTCCTCTTCCACCGCCTGCCATTCGACTTCGAGCTCGCCTTCCTCCGAGCCATCCTGCTCGCCTTCGCCGGCCGGTTCGACGGCGTTCGCAATCTCGACCACGACTTCTCGGACGAACTGCTTGATGGACATCGCTGGGTGCGGGGTCTCGTCGAACTTGATGCCGATGTCGATGCTGTAGTCCGAGCTGGTCCACGCCTCCCTCTCGCTGTCCTCGGGCCCGAAGCCGTCCTGCGACAACATGTCGATCTGGCTGGCCACGTACTTCAGAGGCGCCGACGTGTAGACGCTGCTTCCCGGCTGGCCGTCGTACTCCTCAATGTTAACCAGCTGATTCTCCATCGACGTCTTTTCCGAAAACCTGTACGCGAGCGACTCCTCGGTCCGCAGCTCCTTGGTGATGTGCTTGGCCTTGTGCTGGTGTATGTTGGAGTAGGCTGTGCTCCGCAGGAACTGCGTCGGCTCCTCGCTGTTCGAGTCCGCGTAGGAGCGGGAGGAGGTGCGGATGGTTTCGAGCAGGTTCAGGTGGGAGGTTTGCGTCGTCAGCTGGTGGCAGTGCTTCTTGGTCTGGACGCCGGCCTCGTCGAGCTCCCGCGCGTTCTCCACGGCCTCCTTGAGCTGTATCTGCCGGAAGACCACGTCGAAGATGTCGTTCACGTACTCGTCCGCGGCCCGCTCGGCCGGCAGCATCCACCGCCGACCGGGCACAGAGCGCCGGATCAGCTTTCCGCAGGATGGCTCGTGCCTCCAGCTCCTGCTCGGTGCACTCGGAGCTGGAGCAGCTGTCGTCGGAGAAGAGGAGGAGGTCGTTGTCGATGCCCCGGTCGATCATGTCGCTGGCGATTGCGAACGAGATGTCGTAGGGCTCCAGTAGCTTCTCGACGCCGGGCAGCAGGACGTCGGCGATGATGCCGCCCACAACCAGCTCGGACTCGTATCGCTGCGAGAGCACGCCCAGGCTGGGGAAGGCGAGGTCCCTGAGCAGGTACCGCAGCACCTCGTAGTTGAGGGGGTTCTGGACGGACTCGAAGGAGTCCAGCCAGCGCTGGATGTCGCGGTCGATGGCGCGGGCCAACTCGACGATGCTCTTGGTGGCCTCGGCGTCCGCGAGGTCCTTCGTGTCGAAGGCCAGCAGGTCGGCCAGGTACTCGGAGCAGACCTCCTCGTTGGCCTCGTTCGTCTGCTGGAACAGCTGCTGGTAGATCTCCCGCATGTCGTTCTCCTTCTGCCGCAGCCCCGCCTCGGCCGCCTCGCGCCGCCAGCGCTCCTTCTGGGCCAGCATGGTGAGGAAGTGCAGCTTCCGCTGCTCCTGCAGACGCTGCATCTCGTCACTGAGGAACTTCATCATCCAGCCGATGGTGGAGCCCTCGTACTCGGCCAGCATCGCCTCGAGCTCCTCGCGCCGGTTCTGCTGCAGGAGGTGCTCGGCGCGCAGCTTCTGCTTGCCCACCTGCTTCCGCAGCGCTTCATCCTCCTCGGCTCGATGCTGCTCATAGAACCAGTCGTCGTCGTCCTCCAATTCGGCGGCGATCTGGTCTGTGCTCGGCGTTTGCGTGATCTCCTCCTCCTGGGCGAGGGCCGAGTCGACTTGCGAGACCGGCTCCTCGGCCGGCACCTTCTCCTTGAGGCACTTGGGCATCACCTTCTGCCGCGTGGATTGCTCCCGCAGGCCCTGCAGAGACAGACACGGTTAGCTGGCTGGGTCCAGCCGTCACTAGGAAGCACCTACCTTCAGGCTCTCGTACAGCTTCTTCAGGTTGGCGTCGGAGCAGAAGTTCTGCTCCACCTCCGCGAAGCGCTTCTTCGGCTGCGACCACTGCTTGAGTTTGGCAAAGGGACACACGAGTCGCTTCACGCCGCCGGCCCTCTTCTCCAACTCGTCCATGCGGGCGTCGAAGGCCTTGCGCTCGGCCTCGAAGTGCCGCCGACTCGGATTCACGCCATAGCGCATCTGCGGCGCGTAGAACTCGGAGCTGGGGTCGCCCAGCTGGCTGGTGATGTTCTCCTTGCGCCAGTTGCGCGGCGCGTCCCGCCTCTTCATCTCCAGGCGCCGCATCTGGCGCCCGAACTCGACCTCGTTCTTGCGCAGACGGGCCTCGCGTCGGGCCGCGATCTCACTGCAGGATGCCTCGATCCGCTCGTTGGACGTCGCTGCATCTTGCGCTCGCGCTCCTCGAACATGCGCAGCACCAGCTCCAGGCGCATCATCTGGCACTCCTGGATGTGCTCCTCGCGCTCCATCCAGTGCTCCCACTCGAAGGCCTCCAGCACGGTCCGTTGCTGCGCGGCCGGCACGTTCTCCTTGGTCTCCGCCAGCTGCCGCCTGAAGTTGTCCTTGAGGGCCTTGGCGAAGGCCCAGCGCTTGCGGGCCCGCCCAGGACCTCGACCTCGTACAGGCCCGGCGGACCGTCGCCCGGCAGGATGGGGGGCAGCTTGAAGAGCTCCATGCCGTCGAGCTCGCTTTCGCCATTGGCCACTCCGGGCAGGTAGGGCAGGGTTTGGGCCGAGGACTCCCTGCAAGCGAAGGACTGTAGTGTTCTCCCCGGAGGCGCCCTGGCGTCACTCACCTGTAGAGGGTCTGGGTACCCCTGGTCTTGATGCGCTTCTTCTTGCTCTTCTGGTCCCCGAAGTAGTGGCAGTGAGTGCGGGCGAACTGCGAGCAGTGCGTGCCGGAGTCGGAGAGCTGGACGTTGATCACGTTCACGTCATTGCAGGGCTGGGCGAAGACCAGGCTCCGAGCCTTCCGGCACCTCGTCGGGCCGGCGACGGTCCGGAGCGGGAGCTTGCAGGGGGCGGCGTTGGCACCTGGAAACGAGAGTGGTCAGCGGTTCGGGTTCGGCAATAGGTGGTATGCACCCACCTCCCTCCAGCCTTTTGTCTGACCGGTCGCTGCCTGCGCCGGGCCCTCCTGCGCTCAGATTGGGCAGCTTGCTCGACAGCCGGCGCAGGGTCACGCGGGCCTCCTTCGGGCCGTCTTCGAACATGGTGTTGTACTTGGAGAGCACCTGCACCGGGGCGGAGGACAGGAGGGCGGCGGAGCTCGCGCTCTCGGCGTCCTTCGCACTGGGCACGATGTAGGAGGGGTCGTAGAGGCAGTCGAACGTGCGTCCCTCGGAGCTGCGGTGGCCCAGGTAAGCCATGGCGGGCACTCCTCGGGGGGGATGCCAACCACAATGCGACGTGTCACCAATCTCGAGACGGGCGAACCTTCCGATGTAGAAATTCGAAATTCGATTTGGGCGAGCGGCTGATTTGATTCGACTGACAAACACACGTCAACTGAGCTGGGAGCCGGGGGCTCTGACAGCGACTACTTGGAGGCCCTCGTCGACCGCCTTCGCTCGGTGCCGCCCGACCGCCCGGTAGGAACTCGGTGCCGAAGGCAACTCGGCTAACCCTGTTTCTGCTGATTCCAGGACTCGTGGTGATGTCCGCCCCAATCGAGGCCGTCTACAAGTCTGTGCTCATTGCGAAGATCCCCCAGATGTGGGCCGGCAAGTCGTACCCCAGCCTGAAGCCCCTCGGCAGCTACATCGCCGACTTCCTGCGCCGCCTGGAGTTCCTGCAGGTAAGTTTCCATCTCGTGGCAACCGCGTAGTCGGGTCGCCATCGATCCAACAAGTCCTGACCCCGTCCCCCCGCCCCCTTCCGCAGCAATGGTTTAACGTGGGGCCGCCGAACACCTTCTGGCTGTCCGGGTTCTTCTTCACCCAGGCGTTCCTCACGGGCGCCCAGCAGAACTTCGCCCGCAAGTACGTCATCCCCATCGACCTGCTGGTCTTCGACTACGAGGTGCTGCGCCTGGAGGAGGACGACATGGGTCGTGTGGAGCCGCCCGCGGACGGCGTCTACGTGTACGGCATCTTCTTGGAGGGGGCGCGCTGGGACCGCGTCGG
>CM029565.1:12200455-12260522 GCA_017309665.1 Coelopa frigida
TTTTTTTAAATTTGCATAACATAATTTTTAATATTCAAAACATATTAATTTTTAGTATTCAAAAATAATACCTTTTGATATTCAAAAAAATAATAATTTAAATATTCAAAATTATCAAAAATAAACTACATTTCTTCAGAAAGAAAAAAAAATCACAACTAATGGTTATTGAAACATTTACCTTGAAGTCTATTTCAGCGAAAACATAAATGCGGATTTTTATTTAATTTCACTATCAAAGACGAGGACGAGGGAAAAGTCGAAAGTTCGCGGAAATAAAGAACTAGAAAACATATTCAAACCGTGGAAAGATAGATATGTAGTTTTAAATAGATATTTGGCCGCACCTTGAGCGAAAATATTTATCTACGATTTAGTTCGCGCGCACATCGAAATCTAGGCCACAATAAAATAAACATAGCATTTTAATAACAATGCGAAAAATATACATAAATTCGAAATAAAAATAATAATAATAGTAGGAGAAAACAAAATCTCACGATGATCGAAAAGACCGAGGAGGAAGATCTCGAAGAGTGTTGAAAGAAATGGAAGACAAAAGAAACGAAAAGAAATGTGTCGTCGACAACATCCCATCGCAAAAACCATCCACTATCAGTCAACCAACTCTTACGTCAAGCCAATTTGATGTGCGGATTCGCACAGTGGAACGATCCTAAGGTCATTTCACTCGAGTCGAGACATTGATATCACTTCGAACGTTCGGCTGACGTTCGCCCCTCACCCTACACTGGGCCACCCGGAAGTGAGGTGCTGAAGGTCGTTCACTAATCTTCGACTTATCAATTTAATTATATATTCAATTCAACCTTCAATTCAAGGTGTTTATCCTGGTGATAGTTTCTTCAAATCTTGGCGGAATGAAGTTCAAGATAATTTTTCAGTATTTCGATCATAATATAAAGCGATTACAAATCAGAAATTATTGATTTTTCATTAATTGAAACCTTTTTTCGACTATTCAACGCTTTCATCTTCCTTCCCAACCCTATTACAAACCCATTATCCTTTAATTGATCTTTCTATAACTCCTCTTGAGAAAGAAAATTCCCCTCCAGCTCTCTGTAGGGTGTTCACCCGGTCGACCAACCCCAATCGCTCTTCGCCTCCAACCCCAGTTCGATTTCAATTGCTTCCCTTTTCGATTTTTTCGTTGACCTTCGCAAAAAAAACGTTTATTTTGTACACTGAAGCAACAAAAAAAAAAACCCGAACAATTGGAGAAATGTATTGAGACGAGTAATTGTTGATTAAACTATATAGAGGAGGAGCACAATCAATACAACAATAACAATAAAAAAACATTGCCGAAAAGATCGACTGCAAAAAAAAAAACCTGTCTTCGATCGATCGACGAAAACACTTTGAATGTGGTTCGCAAGAAAGTTTAACGATCTATTCGAAGGTTTCTTCAATGAGCGACGAGAAAGAAATCATTTAAAATTTTATCGCCGCGCTTCCTGAGCCCCGATCGCTGACCCCCCTGCCCCTCGGGGCCGGGTCAATTTGGACCCATCGTGTGACATGTGAATTCGCTCGATTTTCTGTTTCCGCTTGGAATAGAAAAATAATATTGTGATTTGGATTGTGATTTTTTATCTGTTTGACATTTCAATTAAAATGACCGCGCCAAATCGATATGTAAACAAGAAATGTTTGCTTCGAGCACCGAGCAGCGAACGCGGTGGAGCCACCGATTGGAACCACCTCGTCGACTCGGACTCGGGTTGAATGCATCCATCACCCTCGGAGACGGCCTCAGCCTCCGCCTCAACCTCAACCTCGTCGAGATGAGCCGCAGAATGTCGTCTGGAGTAAACAAACAAACAATCGCAAGACGCAAATCGACACACGTACAGAGGTGTCCGAGTGTGGCAAATAAATATTCCGTTGCACTTGACCGCTGCACGGACCAATCGATGGACAGATGGACGGATGGATGAATGGACATCTTTCGAACCTGGGTTTCGGGGTCAGGTTCCGCTCGACTGCAAATGCATTCGCGTCTCCCCCCAATTAGCCTGCGGCGGCAATAATTCAAATTGATAAAAACCGAATTTGTGCCCTCGCGCACACAGTCGTATGAGTTATTTATTCGGCGATAATAATATTTCGGCTGGGCTGATGTAATTCCAGCCGGGAATTGCATGAGATTCTCATTGTGTTCTGAACACGGGGGGGGGTGGGGGTGACCGACGTCAAACGGTACGTGTTGTTGCGGGCGTAACCCGTAGAACTTGTTGGGAAACCAAATGAAATGAAATGTTATGAAATGTCGTCGTCGAGGAGTCATCGAGTCGAACATTGATGACGAGCATTTAGTGCACTGCGACGTCATCGACGAACTGTGGGCGCGATATGGGGTTAAACGAAGGTTGAACTGCATTTTGAGGTGATATTTTATTTCAATTTTAAAAATCAGTCGATTCGACGAAACTGTTGAATTATAAAATCCGAGTAAAGTTCAATTTATTTCACATGAATTCATTTCAAATGAATTACATAAATTAAATTGCATACAATAAATTCACAAGAAATACATTGCAAATTGTTTCAAAAACATAATTTTTTTCACAAACCGAAACTAGTTATGAGAAAAAAAAAATTGTATTTTAAAATATACTTTTCGTGTGGAAAAATAAATTAATTTCAAAAATGCATTTCATTGAAAAAATTAATAAATTTCATAAATAGATTTCATTCCAAAAAATAAATTAAATTCAAAAACTCATTTCATATTAAAAATATTATTATTTCAAATAATACATTTCATGTGAACGAATAATAAATTTCAGAAATACATTTCATATGAAAAAATAAATTTAAAGCAAAAATGCATTTCATGTGAAAAAATAAATTAAATTCATATCAAAACACACATTTCATATCAAAAATAATATCATTTAGAAAAATACATTTCAAGTGAAAAATAATATCATTTAAAAAAATACATTTCCTTTCCAAAAATACATTTCATTTCGAAAAATCCCCTTTTCAAGAAAAAATAACCCTCTTCCACAGAAGTCGAAATTGATTTCGAGAAAAATACATGCGGGAGAGAAAGTTTAGGAAAAATCCGACGATTTTTCATCAGCCAGAAACAATGTATCGAAAAACAACAGTGAAAATTCTGCGAAGTCATATTTCAAGTGTATTTGAAATAAATAAATAAGAAATAAGAATTTCTTGTTCCTAGTGGAAATTTCTCTTGGAACAGCTGTTTCATTAAACAGCCCCAGACTATTTGATGAGCTGTCTGTTATTTCAGTCGCGTGGTCGAGACCGGGGGACTGGGGGCGTCGCATGGGGAACTTCGTTGAGTCAGAGCTATTTTAGTGTCTTGTCCTCGCCAAGGTGTTGCCGATGATAACGGTCATGGCTATCAGCGTTGAAGTTATCAGTTGAATCAGTCTTGAGAGTTTATGACAATAGCTTCTGGAGGGTTTCTCACTTGAGTCTTCAGGGCTCGCACCCAGCTCCGCCCCTCGGACCGACCACCCGCACGTGGACTTCGTCGAGGCGTTTTTTATTTTCCCACAGTCAGTTGTGTCAATAAAATTCCTTTCCTCTTTCGAGCCGAACAATTCTTTGCATTGTCCTCATTCCCTTAGGAAAATATATCCAATTATATCACAATAGAAGATCTATTTTTGTGTCTGACTCGAGTCTGGGTTTTTTCCGCCTTGTGGTTGCCGTTAGTTGCTCAGGTGGGTTTCGCGACAATGTTGCAGAATAGTGCGCATTATCATACAAAAAGAATATTACTGCATTTCTAACGTTTGCACTCGATGCAGAGGATCGTAAATTTCATTGTAGAGGATCGTAAATTTCGTTGCAAATGGAAAGCAACATCGTCTGCACCATGGCCATCATTGCAGTGGAACAAATGGGACAAAATGGGATCATGGATCATGCATGGAGCTTTCTTGAATTTCACGCACTTGCCCCACTGTGCCAAGGCCACGACAACGACAACTTCACGTCACGTTTTTGTAATCTTCGAGCAGAGCTCTTGAAACACTCTATTTTACATTCTGCACTCAATTGTCGATCTGGGGCTGGGGCATTAGAAATTCCACGATTGACTGACTGACAGATGGAGCGACAGCCAGGCGGACGGACAGCTAGTTGTTCGCACAGACAGACAAACAGACAAACAGACAGTCAGACAGACAGATAGATAGACAAACAGATCGTTCGGATGTCGAACGCGTAGGAAATTCAAATGACCAAGCGACAAGCGGTCGATTGCGTTCTCCGCATACCCTATGACAATAAAACCAGCCCACAACTGGAGCCGCAGCCTCGATGCTGCTGTGCACAGTGGGATCAGCTTCTGGGGCCCATCTGCCCCACTGTAGGTGGTCCCGCGGCAGCCTTGAGCAAGTTGCTTGAACCGATCCGAGTCGAATTCGATTTATTTGGAATTCAATCTGCTTTACAAGGCATCGTCCCTCGATAGACAGAAGCTTCGGTCGGTATTTAGAAAAGTTTTTTGCTTTTGCTGCTCGTTCGTTCTTCTCGAAATATAAAAATTTCGACATGAAAACAACACAACAAAATACAGACGCCTTGTCTGCGATTTCAGTAGACGGATTTTAAAATGCTGTTGTTTCAATTGTTTGTCTTTCAATTTTTAATATTTTGTTTCAGTAATTGATTTCTGATTCTATTTGTGTTTTTTTTTCTAAAATGCTTCTTATTTTATTTCTCAATTTGTAGGTTTTTTTTATTGACAATATTTGTTTTCAATTGTTGTTTTATTGAAAATATCTGCACAAATTGCGTTGTTGTTTCTATTTTTAATAAAAGTATTTTTTTATTTCTTTCTTTGGTAATTAATTTTCGATTTTATTTGTTTTATTAAATTGTTCTTGTCAATATTTTGTTTTCAATTAGTGTTTATATTTTTTAATGTTATTTGCATTTTTCTTTAATGTTTATTTTTATTTTTCATTAAATATTTTCAAAAATATTGTTTATTGCGTTTTATTTCATTAATTAATTTTATTGATTTTTTCGCTTTAATCGCTTTTTTATTTTCAAGAATTTTTATCTGTTATTGTTTTTATTTAAACTTTCTGTTTACATTTTTATACATTTTGGTTTTAAGTAGATATTATTTTATTTCTTAATTATTCTCTTTTTTTCTTTTGATTTATTAATTCTTTATTTAATGATTCATATTTTTTAATTTTTCCATTTAGACTTTAGTATGAAAATAATTCTTTAAATGGTGCCATTCAGCAAGTTTTTGAATATTTCTTCCATTTTCCCTCTGATAACATTTCGTCCATTGTACCGAGGGTAAAATTTTTATAGAATCGAAGTCATTGAAATAACAATTTTTATTGGAATACAATTTTTATTTCATTCATTTGGTTTTTATTTCAATTCGATTTGATTTCGATTCATTTATAATTTTTGTGTTCTATCTCGAATTCATTTCGATTTTCTCGTTGGTTTTTTTTGCGAACCACGTGTTGATCGTTCAACAACTGCGCATTTTGCAAGCAAACACCTTTTTTTTTGTCCATTTTTCTTTGATCTACACGCTTTTCAATTTGCATTAACACTGTTTGCTCTCTCCACCTTCCATCCACCCATCATGCTGCGGTTCGCTTTTTTTTGCCTCTTTCTGTTGGCTTCTTATCTTCTGGCCATTGGGCGTTAAATGTTCTATGTGCGGGCGGGAGGAGGGGCGGCGGAAACTTCCGTAAACAAAGCGTGTCCCGATAATGATTTGTTTTGCACCTCAGACCGATTCGTAATCCCTCGGCCATGGCAGCCTTTGAATCATAGACCAGACCAAGTCGGACCATTACAGAGAAAGATAACCAAAAGCCTCCTGATAATTCTCCACTTAAACTATTTACTATTACTACCATTTTTACCTCGAACTGGTTTGGTTTTTTCTTATTTCAACAGTTTTTGTTTATTTCTATCACATTGGTTTTTTCTATTAAAATTGTTGTTTCATCCTATTTTTTAATTAAATTCATTTTTTCATTTGAATTCTTTTTAGTAGCTATTTAAATTTATTTCTCCATTAATTTTTTCAATTTAATTTTTGTTTTCTCTATTCATTTTTTCTCTTTAATTTTTTTCTCCATTATTTTTTTAATTTAATTTTTTTCTATTAGTTTTTTCAATTTAAATTTAAATTTTCGTTTATTTTTTTGATTACTTCAGTCCCCTTTACCCGTTGCTTTTCTTGGCCGAGATCGAACCATCACCTCGTTATCGCTCGCCATTTGCCAAAAGCCGAAGGAGTTCAACTGGTTTCCGTCACAATGGTTCCTCGAATCGCCCGCCACATCAAGGTCGTTGTTTTCTTGTTGTTGCTTGTCTTCAACTTCGAGCCATTTCGAGCGAGAAGTTCCACGGTGTTATGGGTTCTTGGTCTTATCGCAGACCGTCTTCAAGGTCTTCTTCTCTATTGCAATCGAAGTTAGAGGAAACAAAAAACCTACCATTGTCAAGAGACTTTCTCTGACTTCACTCGCTCTATCTCCGCTTGTCTCCCTCTTTCACTCCATAACTTTCTCTCACACTCCCCATCACGATCCTCCCTCATCGCTTTCCTTTCTGATCACTTTCACGCTTCTTCCCTCTCTCTTCTCTTCCCTCTCTATTCAATCGCAAGTATCGAGTGTTCTACCAAAAGTTTCCACTTATCTGCCGATCGCTTTCTTGAAATCGTGCCAAATTTTTTCAGATTCTCGGAAAATATTCATGAAAAACACTTTAGTTTTCCTCTATTTCTGCTAGATCGTTTAAGTTGAAAATATTCCTGAAAAATTCTCGAATACGCTCCATTAGAAGAGGAGCAGAGTGAAATCACTATCGAATAAATCTAAAGCTAATTCAACTTTATACAAAAATAGTTCTTTCCGCTGAGATGAGTTCGAGACCCCTAATTGCAATTCTTTTAAATTCTTATCAATGACTTTTTCGAATACCCCCTAAAATGCAAAGTTCGACCCGTAGTCAGAGCAAAAATAAAAATCAAATTAAAGAAATCATAAAGACCGCGTGTTGCCATAGATCATTAATGTTAATTAAATAAATCGACTGACATCAAGAGTTGCGCGGGTCTCGACCCACAACACAGTAGTACACTTTCATCATATTTTGCGCCGATTCGAGTGATTTTGCATCATCGAATGAATGACGATCATTTGTTTATGTCGATCTTCTCATCTATTGTAGGTCTTTCGTCTGTCCGCCGGTCTCGCCATCTGTCGTCGATCTATCATCGTCTATGTGTCGGTATCTCATCTGTCGATCACTTCATTTGTCTGTCGGTTTTATCATCTGTCGGTTTCATTGTCGTCGTCATCATTGTCTGTCGGTTTTATCATCTGTCTGTC
This sequence comes from Coelopa frigida, assembly GCA_017309665.1. Classification (NCBI taxonomy): domain Eukaryota; kingdom Metazoa; phylum Arthropoda; class Insecta; order Diptera; family Coelopidae; genus Coelopa; species Coelopa frigida. The sequence goes on from CM029565.1 coordinate 12,207,850, forward strand.
GGTCTCATCATCTGTCCGTCCTTCTCTCAGCATGATTTTCCTTTCAATTGCCTGCTGATATGTTTTCTATTATGCTTATCTATGTGTCTGTCGCATGTTTTCTAACCATCTCCCTATACATGTCTGTCTATACATGTATGTCTGTCCTATGTTTGAGTCTCATATTCTGTCTGTCGGTCTGTATCAATCTCTATATCTGTCTGTCTATCTATATACCCCTCTATGTCTGTCTGTTTTACTGATAAGCTCCTCTTCATATTGTGCGCAATTTTTCGCACGTCTGTCGCGATCGTTTCACATCCATCTGTTTGTCTCTCGTGTATGTTTGTCTGACGTTTGTTTGTCTCTGACTGTATGTTTGTCTCTCTGTATGTTGTCCTGTCTGTCCTTCCTTCCGTCTGACGCTTTAAAAATTGAAGCCTCGACTCAGCTCGACTCAACTTAACTCCAGACCAGTGCGATCCGATCCAGACCAGTTGAATAAAATGCACGATCGTGAATTATCGACGTTTTGTCTCGTCAAACATTTCACATTTACTCAATTCCTCATGTGTTGGCAGTTCAAACTGTGTTAGAATGATGACGATTGCAGGGGAGAGAGAAATTGAAGGAGAGAAAAAGGGTGGAAGAGAAAGGGAGGGAGGAAGAGGCAGAAAGAGGGAGTGAGTGAGAGAGAGAGAGGGGCAGAGAGTGAGGACAGGGATTGACAGAGAACTTCAGACAGACAGATAGAGTATCATATTTGTCTACTGCGTCGTATGTAATTGCACGCTACACCCTGGGGATGAGGATCGTTTTGGAGGGTGGAAATTAGAAGAAATCGATGTGGAATTCTGAGAGTTAAGGAAACCCAATAGATCAGGAACCTCATAGATAAGAAACTCCATAGATCAGAAATCCCATACATCAGAAATCCCACCCTTCCATCAGAAATCCCACTCTTCCATTAGAAAATCCTTCCGAATGACCCTGAACTCATTGAACCCATAAAAAGAATAAAATCAACTCCAGATGATGACCTCCACTTGACTACGATCGCATCAGAGCTTCGTCTAACGAACCGACGGTAGGATTCCTTAGCTTTCCACTCATCTGTTGATGATCTGCCGCCCCTCTGGCCACGCCCCCTGGTCCATCGCCGTCGAGAAACCGCGTCAACGCGATCATCCGAGGCCGACAGATCGATCACACGCGCATCGCTTGGGTTGGGGTTCAGCTTGGAATGCAAATAGTAATTTGTTTATATATTAGAAACGACTAAAGAAATAATTATAGAAATAATTACAGAAATAACTACAGAAATAAAAATATCAATAAAATAAAATAGAAAAAAATAAAAAATGAAATAGAAAATAAAATAAAATAGAAAAAAATAAAAAATGAAATAAAAAAGAGAATAAAATATAATAATATAAAAAATATAATAAAAGTGCAATAAAATAGAAAATCCAAACGACAATAACAATGACGATCGTTCATTAGGAGTCAATGAAAGTCGAACTGACAAACTCATAATGATAGTTTTTATTTTGTTTCAAATGTAATGTGTTTGAATGATGAATTTGTTGTTTATTTTTTGTGGTTTGTATTTTTTTTTTGAATTTTGTTTATTAGTATTTTTTTAATTATTGTTTATCAGTAATTTTTAGTTATTTTTTAATATTTTTTTATTTGTTTTTTCCATTCTGTTTTTGCCATTAGTTTTTAATTTTTATTGATTTTTTATTGTTGATTCTGAGCCCGTATCGAGTGGCATTTGGAAGTGTGATAAGTTCGCAATTTATTCTCCATAGTTAGACTAGTTTTTTCCCCCCTGTCGCGGCCACGGTGGAGCCGCTCCATGTTTGCCGAGTCCGAGTGGAGCCGGCTGGCGCGATTGTTACAAAATAGTTCATTGTTTCAAGTAGTTTTTTGTTTTTTTTTCCTCCATGTCGTCCCTGTTATTGTTTTTTATCCTCTTATCAGCTTCTCGTTTCATTTGTTTCTAGTTTTGTTTTTGTTTTTTGATTTGTAGTTTTTTTCCATTTCACATTGTTTTTGGTTTTTTTTGATGTTTAGTTATTTGTTTTCGATCTTTTGTTTTTTTTTTCGATTTCTAGTTATTTTTCCTTTTTCTATTTTTCTCGATTTTTTCGTTTTCTCAGTTAGGTTTCTGTGTTCTTTCGATTTGTTGTTTTGTGTTTGTTTATTTTTTTCGATATTTCGGTTTGTTTTTGTTTTCGATTTTCGAAATTATCATTTGTTATAGTATAACAGCTGACAAACTGGATTGGTTTCGATTGGTATCGAGTTCTTCGCTATCGCCCCCCAGAGTCATTTGTTAACAAGGTACGACTCATTTGCCAAAGAGCTTCTGTTCGCGTTATACAACCAAATTACGTTTGCTGGCCGACGGGGGGGCGGAGGTGGAGGTGGGGACCAAATGGCCCGATAAGAAGCCGGTTCTCTTCCCCCAACTACCATCAATCACAGCGGATTCAATTGTGCCGTAGCGAGATTATTTCGTGGGATCTTTGGAGGACCTTCAGAGGGTTTTATTGAAATTCACGACTCCGATCGAAGGCCACGATATTAGTTTCCAAAAGCCCTTATAATTATCAGTTTCCTCTTGGTGATCCTCAAAAATTCGATTGAAAAATCTCACCAGGCCTCGAAATTTCTTCCTTACGGAAGCATCCTCACTCGATCACCTGACTTGATCACCACCAGAACGATCGCTAAATATATCGATAATCCTAATAATAATCAAAACGTGTATCTTATTCATGAAATTAGTGCTTTAATAATTACAGATAATAATTTTATAATTAAGTACGCGATTTTATTAACGATTTTAACGAGATTCAAAATGAAATATGGTAATTAAAGCCTCTGAATACGAATTACTCAAGCGATTTCATCAGACGATCAACATCATCGCAAGTCTTCACCGAGAGATCGAGATCGGTGAAACTCAGACGAATCTCACATATGAACATATCTGGCATTGATATTTCATCAGCTTAATATTGTTATTATATTTATTTAGCGCCGACGGAAGCATTTTCTTCTAGTTCGTATGGTAATGAAATCAGTCGATGACACATCGGGCTCGAGAGATGATGGCCGAAAGTTGGATTTTCGATCTGGATTTCGATTTTGTTACATATTTGCTTTAATTTCAGTTTTAGCTCGATTTACATTTGTTTAAAATTTCAGTTATGGTTCGATTTGGCTTAAATTTTGATTCATTTTAATATTTTGGTAAAATTTTAATTTTAATATTTTTTGTAATTTGTATTTAGCAATTTTATTTTTTTATATTATGATGTAATTTGCTTTTATTTTCTTAGTTTTGATTTCAATCTATTTTCACATATTGATTTTAATTCGGTTTTTTATTTTGAGTTTATTTCAATTTTGTTCCCATTTTCATTTAATTTCGATTTAATAAAAACTAATTGTTTTTTTAGATTTTAATATTATTTCCGTTAATTTTTTTTTTGCTTTAAATTCTTTTGTTTTGATTTTCTTTTGATTTTTATTTTTTGATTTTAATTTTGATTGAAATTACAAGTTGTTCGAGTTCAATTATTTAAATTACCGTTCTCTGTTTGCATTTTTTTTTCAATGTATTAAATTTACTTCATAATTTGATTTTGCTTTTGAGTTTTCATTAGGTTTTGATTTTATTTCATTTTTATTTTGTTTCAATTTTATTTTATTTAATTTTTATTTTATTTCAATTTTATTTTGATTTAATTTTTATTTTATTTCAATTTTATTTTGATTTAATTTTTGATAAAGCTAAAATCTTGCTTAAATTTTGATCTCGGTTCGCTTTCTAAATTCTTGAAATTCCGATTTCCTTCGAATTGTCGACATTTCGCGGCCAATGTCTGGGCATGTCGGACAGACATCTGCCCTCTAGCATTGGGCATTTGGAAGGCACTTGTCAGCGGCGGTACTCAAGAGGTTCGCCCTCGAGCTCTTCATTACAATGGGGCGATTTATGGATGGATGTCTGCCCTTCTCCATGAGCCCATGAGCGAGAAACGAATCCGAATCGAAAGTGGGGCTGCTTCACATGTGGGGGATCGGGATCCGTCCGTCCTTCCGTCGCGGCAGATGTTCGGCCCACCCCACTCGATGAACGCCCCCTTTGAAGATATATGCCTAATGCTCGGGTCGATTCACCACCCTCATCAGCCCAAAGAGAGGAGACCATCATTCGATAGAGCTCCCCATATGGGTCTGGGTCGGGTCTGGTCTGAACATGTGGTATTGAATTCTGTTCTATGGGCGCTCTCATCTTATCAGGGGAATGAATTGTTGTTGTTCTACTCAATATTGTTTTTGTTGTTCTACTCAATATTGTTTTTGTTGTTCTACTCAATGTTGTTGCTATACTGTTCTACTCAACGTTTGTTTGTGTTTGACCTACTTTTCAAAAGTCTTAATTTCGCCGACTGGCAGCTCATCGCTCTCGATCCTCGGTCGATCGCACCGCGTTGGTCGAGCCGTCCGAGGTTCTTCAAGGGGGTTGTCGACAACGTTGTCGTCATCGTCGTCGCCGCCAAGGAGGAATCTCGCGTTTTGTATCTCGTGTGGCTTACGTGATCTTCGTACTGTGAGCATTTCGTACTGCGATTTGTTTACAATTATTTTCGAATTTTTTTTCTCCCCACCCCACTAAATTCGAATTGTTATTGCTGTTGAGGGTGTTTGTAACTCGTTTACGTTATCAGTTATCAACAGCGATCACTTTACCATGGTACTAATTAACCATCCTTATCAATTATGCTGCGATAACGAGGCCATCCATAAAGATATTAATAGCAAAAATAGTAAACAAGCTTATTTAATAGTAAATATTTTTCCATGTTGAAAATTGAAAAGAAAGGAAAACCAAAAAAATAACAAACAAGAAAATGTCAAAATAATAAAAAATATAATTTTAAAAAAAATCTAAAATTAAACCACTTTAATTTCGCATAACATGTTCTCCTAAGCATAATCTGGAAAAGTGATAAGCGGAAGGAGAGAGAGAGAGATGGACACAGAGAGAGTTTGAGGAAGAGAGATGGAGAGACGTAGAAGTGGGAATGCCTTCAATCAAGCAGGGTTTTGAATTTATTACATAGTAGTAGTAGTAGTAAGTTTGCTACGATTTTCAACGTTTACATAAAACCCAAATTTCATACCATTTTACATATGAGAATTAGTGAAATTTCACAGGTCAAACCCTATAGCAAAAAAAATCCTATGTTAGAACTTCATCATTGGTGAGAATCCTTCAGTAACCCATGATCGTGAGGAACTAAAAGAAACTTTGCGAGGTCAAAAATTGTGAACGAAAGAAAGAACAAATATGAAGGAGAGAAAATATGGAGTTAAAGAGAGAAAATAAGATTGGATAAAGTACAGAAAGAGACAGAAAAATGAAGATGGTTCAAGTATGGATCATTCGTGGATCTTCCTAATCCCACGATCCCAAGAGACTAGAAATTTGTCATCCGATGAGGTTGAAATAGAGAAAGGGTATGAGAAATAAAACCGAAGAGGGGAGAGATAAAAGATGTAAAAAAGGGGAGAAAGTGAAAGATTAGGAACATGAAGCCGAAACGATAAATCTTTGTTTTCACATGACCCTGAGACGTCGGAATCTCCCTGAGAACTCTTCCAAAGGAGAAGAATGAGGAAGTAACAGGACATAAATTAAAATGATATTGATGTGAAACAACCACCAATAATGAGAACAATGTTGACAAAAATAACAGCAATGAAAACAACATCAGAAACAATAACAACATCAACAGACACAACAACAACTTCTAGTCACAACAACAACTTCTAGTCACAACAACATCATCAGACACAACAACAACTTCTAGTCACAACAACAACTTCTAGTCACAACAACATCAGCAACAACAACATCCAGCCACAACAAGATAGATGGTAATTTAATACAAGTATTTTCATCGATCGATTCCACCAAAGTCGAGAGCAAGAAGAAGTTTCTGATTTCCGATCGAGAGTATCGAGGAAGGTACCAAGAGAGAAAATGAGAAGGAGGGTGGGTTTGAGGGGAACATGAAAGAGATGGAAGATGGTGGATGGGATAACAGATGTAGGGATGGATCGTGAGGAAAGCAAGGAGACTCAAAGGAGGGCGTCACGGATGGTGAGGAGAGAAGGGAGTCAACGACGGTGTGGAGAGGAGAAAGAGAGAAGCGAATAGAGGAAGTGATGTTGTTGATGTTGATGGCTATTAGAAAGAACAGGCTTCTGGGAAATCCCTCAAGCGGAAGCGGAGAAACAAGTGCAGGAACCGAATCGAGCCGAACTGGCAACAGATGGCGATGGCTGATGGCGTGGCTGGGGCGACCGAGGAAAGGAGAAAGAATTCTATGATGATGTTAATGGGTTCTCAAGAGGGAGGGAAAGCGAGAGGAGGGTGGACCGAGAGAGGGAGAGGGGCAAATGTGGGGTGAACGATATGTGTTTATCTACACAGTTGTCGATTTCGTCGTATTAATATGTCTGAAATCGCCTAAAACCGATTTTCACCGGTTTCGATTTCGATTTTATCGTCCATCGATGCCAGACACCATAAATTTAGATCTTCGTCGATAGTCGAAAATGATTTCCTGTTTATAAGCGATTCAGAGTGCATTTATTAATATTATTATTTTATTTATTGTTGTTATTATTGTTGCCTTCGATAGGTTTTGTTGCCTCCGATAGATTTTGTTGCCTCCGATAGATGTTGTTGCTATTTAGGATTTATTGTTTGTTCGTTTGAAGTGTTTGTATTCTCTTCTAGGAATCGAATTCCTAGACATTTGTAATATCTCCACCGATCTTTCGCCGATGTCTGGTGATGACCAGGGCTGCCGTTTCAAGCGAAGTCAAATAGGAAAAATTTAAAAATCTGAATTCGAATTGAAATATCTTTCTATAATAAAAAATAAATAATGAAAAATAAATGTCAGATTATTATTATTTCAAAAATTTCAAAAATAAATTTTGGGCATTAAAAATAGAATCAGAATAATTTTAAAAATAATGTGAAAAATATTTTTAAAAAATTCTCAAGCAGAAAAAAATGATTACGAATAATTATGATTTTTTACAATTAATCAAAGAAGTTTTTCATTGGCTAAAATGAAGTTTGTTCAAACAAGTAGAGTGTTTCTCACGAAGTTAAGTAAAAACAACCCGATCGAGATTCGGATCAATAATGTATATGAGTAAATTTTAGCACTTAAATTTTTAAAAATTCTACGATTTAATAATCATATCAGATCTACTGCGATTGACGTGACTCAGGCAGCCCTGACTTCCAGACACATCTTTGGCGCGATTGAGTCTCGCGATACGATTTCGCCAGAATTGACGAATTCCGACAAAGGTTAATGCGAATGGCATCGATGGCTGTCGATTGAGTGTCCACAAGTCGACGCTTATCGTTGAATTTGAGGAAGAAAAAACAAACGACAATGGGAGCAACAACAACAAGAGGAGGAAACTGTAACAATAACAACAACAGACACCTGTACAATAACAACAACAGACACCTGTACAACAACAACAAGGAGAATAACTTGCAACAACACCAACACTAGAATCTGCAATAACAACAACAACATGTGGAACTTATCGCCTTCTTCTTATCGTCTGCAATCTGAAGGCTCCAGGGTCGTTGGAAAGAGAGTGAAAGAGACCGATAAGACGGGGGAAGAGAAAAAAGAAAGAAAGAAAGAAAGAAGGAAAACCTCTTTCAGCAGAAGGTCTCGCTTTTGCATTTAATCGTTGTTGTTCTTTTTAATTATAATTTTATGATTAATCGTAAAAGAGAAGAGTTTTTTTCTTCTTCTGCACAATCAGCAAGCATGCAATTCTTGTTGTAGTTGTTGTAGTTTTTATTGTTCTTATTCTGCTTCTGCTTCATCCACTTTTATTATTGTTATTCCGTGTTTGTTTTGCATTTATTTTTATTGGTTTCCACAAGAACAACAGGTGATCGTATCGATTTAATATTGTTTTTGCAGTATTTCCTGCATTTATTTATTTACTTTAGTTTTAATTTTAATGACGAATATTATTCATTGGATTAATCATAGGTTGTTGTTGTTATTTTTATTGCAGTCATTGTTGTTGTTATTGCAGTCATTGTTGTTGTTATTATAGTCATTGCTTTTGTTGTACTATCCATTATTGTTCCTATTGTTTTTCTGCATATTATTGTCATAATTCATAATAATATTGTCATATATCATAATAATATTGTCATTTTTCATAATAATATTTTTATTGATTGTTTTCTTAGTATTTATATTTTCATTACTTGCTTTCTAAATATTGTTATAATCCCTCTTATTATTTATTTTATAATTAAAGTATTATTGTTTTTAAATTTCAACTCTTGTTATTAACAACCAAAGTCAAAATTCCATTGAATTCTCCGGTAAAAATCTCGACTTGATTCTGCCGATTGACGAACAAGTTTCGAAGGTCTTCGATCGCTCGTGTTGTGGGTTTTTGCCACCAGCTGCCGGGGTTCCAGTTTCGACAATAAATCACCATGATATATGACACTTGATCCAAAATGAGATGTTCCTCTGGTTTTTTATTCTGGGTCATCGAATCGTGAGAGAAGGACTCATGGAACTTTGGGGAGCGGAAGAAAGCCTTTTTTATTCTGACTCTGAAATCCTAGAATACTCTGGGTTTTAAAACCCGCAAAAAATCAATAACATTTCTGTCCATCTTTCCTTCAGTTTCTCCAACCTTCGAGGCCATTCAGTTTTAGTCAATTTCTTCCAATTCCATTAGGGCTTGAGTCGATCATGAGTCATTCAGAAGGGACCTAGAGAAATAATAACAGAAATAGGTAGGTTAATAAAAACAAATTCTCAGTTACTATAATAGAGAGAGAGAGAGAGAGAGCAGTTATTACAGATATTGATCTATAATAACAGAAATATAGTAATAAGAAAAAAGGAAATATAGCAATAGGAAAAGCAGTAATTTGGTAATCAAAAGTCAGAAGTCGGGTGATTATTAAATCTATAGAAAAACAATCATAATACTTCCAGAAGCTCCCCGCTGTACCTTGAAATCCCCTTGACCTACAGCCCCATCTCGACGGCCACGATGACCCTTGACCTCATCACGTCGTCGAGACCCGGCTGAGACGAAGAACACGACGACGTCTGTCTCAAGCACGGCCAGACGAGCCCCAAAATCGTGGATCGACTCGTGTCTTGCGGTGTCATCTTCAGGAACCCGATCTGGACGGGTTTCTGTTTTTTTTTTCGACCACATCGATCAACGACTTTGGACCGCCGCCTGCAGATGGCGCCGCCGTGACGGCGACGACAAGTCGGGAATAATTATGTGGATGGTGGATGTCATTTGGAATAATTTCTTGTTTCTTTCTTGTATTCGATGAGTGGAATTTTTCGGAACTAGTTTCCGAAATTGAAAATCCAGCTGAAACAAGACGTGAGTTGGCCACAAAAGTCATGTATCACAGTTGTTGTTGTTGTTGCATTTTTCGAAATAGTTTTCGCTTTGTTTGCTGCTTTTTTTTTCTTTTTTACTCTTTTTCGCTCTTATGCTAAGTTGGCTAAATATTACGGTTTTCTGACTTCTATGGCCAGTGTTTTGTTATTTTATTGGTTTTTCGTTATTTTGTCTTTGTTTTGTTGGTTCTTTACTATATTTGTTTTTTTTTGTACTATTTTAGTTTGGTTTTTACTCTTATTTTGTTTGTTTTTAGACCTTTAGTTCTTTTCTATATACTTTTGTATATAATTTTCTATATAATTCTTTATTTTTGAATTTGTTTTATTTTTGCCTTAATTTATTTGCTGTTTTTTTGTGTTCTTTCGCTGTTTTTGTTTTTCTACTATTTTCAAATAATAGCAAAGCTCGTCCATCCGGCGAGCTTATAAATATTAAAAAATGTAAATGGAATTATGCAAATGGAGGAAAAAAAAAAGAAAAACAAGTCTTCCAAGAAAGGCAGACATCCATAGGCGGTGGCGCATGGACATACTACATATGGTAGAACAGACGGACAGACAGACAGACAGACGGACAGACAGACTGATACACAGACGGACAGACGGATAATCGGAGCAGTAGACGGAGCCTAAAGAAGCTGACTAACGAGACCTTATATAACAGCGAACACACCCCCTTTTCAGAGTTATATACATATTTATATACTATTTATAACAACAACAAAAATAACAACAACAATGATAACAATAACAATATCATCAAGAAGAAGAGCAAAAACAAGTGGAACCGCAATCGAACACGAGCGATAAAAATAATAATAATAGAAATAAAAGATTCCGACGCCGACGAATGAAGTGAAAGAAGAAGAAACCAGAAAGAAGAAGCTGGGAAGAAGAAGCAGCAGGGGCCAAGTAAGAGAACGATGCAGATGAGAAGACGAGAACTTGGGGGAAGAAAATAGAAACTTTTCGAAGCTCGCGATGGAATGAACTTAAAATCGAACACGAAGATAAATGACGAGCTAAATTAAAATAATTAAAACAAACAAATTTTACAAAAAAAATAAAAACATTAAAGCAAACATAATAATAATAAATAAAATAAATATAATAAATAATAAAATAAAACACATAAAGTAATATAAAAAAATATTCCAAATAAAAAACAAATACAAATACAATCAAATGTCATAAAAAATAAAAAAAAAAAAACAAAAAGCTATTTAAAGAAAGAGAAGAAAAAAATTAAAAAAAGAAAGAAAAAACAGATATAAAATTTTAAAAAAATATTTAAAAAAAACATATTAAAAAAAACAAAAATAAATAAATTATTAAATGAAAAACATTATCCACAAAAACAAATATAAAAATTAAATGTAATACAAAAACAGTAACATAAAAATATTATTAAATGAACTGAATATAAAATATTTAAATAAATAAAAAATCAAATGCAAACCCAATCAAAAATAAAACTATACATAAGGAATAAAAAAAATATAAAAAGAATAAAAGAAAAAATATATCATAAATAAAAAAACAAGAAAAAATAAAAATTTCATAACAACAAACTGAACCACTCCATTCACAAATGTTAATTTTCCAAAAATCAAGCTGAAAAATACAGGTAAACATTTTAATAGAAAAAAGCAATTAAGACGAAAAACAAAAACAACAACCGCGTGCAGATCACGCCACGCCGAACGAGAAAAACAAGAAGAGGAAATGGAAGAGGAAACGGTGGGGAGCGAGGAGGAAGTAGAAGAAGGCGAAGAAGAAGGAGGAGGAGGGGGAGAAATAAATCGTGGCCATGTAAACAAAAGCCGGCCGGCAAGTTGTCATTGTTGTTGTTGTTGTTTTCATGTCAGACATCAACCGCTAGGGGAAAAGAAGAAGAAGAACGCCAAGAAGAAGAAGAATAAACATTTTTTTACAGTTGTGTTGAAGAGTTTTTTAATTTTTTTTTTTGTCGACTTTTTTCTTTGTCTAATTGTGGAAAAAAATTGTTTACTCGTGAGAAGAATTAGAAGAAAAGAAATTCCGAAGAATAGGAAAATTAGAAGAAAAGGAAAAAGAAGAAGCACAAGGCGATGGAAAAAAACTCTTTCAAAATCATGCAATAACACAATAACAACGAAAACAACATATGAGAGAAGAAAAAAAACGTACGCTATTAGGGAAAAACTTATATCATTAGGAGAAAAGTTATATCATGAGAAAATAATGATATCATGAGGAAAAAATTATATCATGAGAATTTTTTCAGTTGGAGAAAATATCAGTAGGAAGAAAATAAAATCTTTAAAAAACAAGATATCATAAATTACAAAACAAAAAATCTCTGTGGAAAACACGTTTTATTTCGAAAATTCAAAGAAATATCAGTAAACAACGACCTGTGATAAGAAAACGCACGTTGCTCAAGGTGTTTTCATTATTTTTAGCATTAGTCACAACTAACAGTAATATCGGGTGAGAACAACAACAACAACACAATTATCACAGGAACCCAGTACAACAACAACATCTACAACAACAACATCTAAAACAAAAACAAAAGTTAAGCGAAAAATAAAAACAAACTAAAATAATCAAAAATAAAATCAAAAAAATAAAATAAAATAGAATAATTTTCATTTGCAGTTCGTCGAAGTTTTCAAATTGATTTTTTAATGAAGGCGAACCATGTGGGGTGGGGTGGGGGAAGCAGGGGGCGTGGGGCGGACGGAGGGTGGGGCGCGCTCGGAATGAGGTCGGGGCTTGGAATGGTCGAGTGGCGAGACGCGTTCTCAAGTCAAAGTTGCGTAAACAAACACATTAAATGAACAACCATGTAGTTTTCGTTGCTATTGCAAATGTTTCTGTCGATGTTGTTGCAATTGTTGTCGTTGTCGATGTTGTTGCAATTGTTGTCGCTGCCTTTATGAGCTTTTTTGCAATTTACTATTTCTAAAAATATCACAGTGAACTTATTGAAAATGGAAAATTCAATCAGCATTTACACGAACACCAACCACATTGACAGCAACAAGAAAATTACGACGAAATTAAAACGAGAACGATTAAACTATATTCCACAAAGATTTGTATATTCCGCAAAGATCATTTCATTCATTATTTTTAATTTTCTCGTACACGCGGAACGATCGTGCGTCAAAGTCGAATTTCGTTCGAAATAAATGATTTTCCATAAAATTCAATCACTTTGGATAAGCCAGACAAGACAACAAGTTGCGATGTGCGAATTAAATTCTGGGGTAGTCAGAAAACACTTTGAACTAATGGAAACACGTTGATTTATCGTTTTCCACACTCCGGATAAATTTTATCCGATTAATCCAAGAACACGAAAATAAGTTCTGCATCCATAATGCGCATAATTTCATTTAAAAACGACAATTGCGTAGTTTTCCGTAATACTAAATTATGAGAAATCAGAAAACACTTCAAATACACGGAAGTGTCATTTTCCACATTCCGGATAAACCGGATAAATTTTATCCGTTTTATCCGAAAGTGCAAAATTGATTTCCACATCCATAATGCTGTAAATTTTCACTCAAAACTGAAATTTTATTGTTTGATTAGTCAGAAAACACTTTGATAAACCGGATAAATTTTATCCGTTTTATCCGAAAGTCCAAAATTGACTTCTACATCAATAATTTCCCACAATTTTCACTCAAAACTGTAATTTCCATTGATATTTCCAAAGTTATCCGCATTATTCAGCTTCATAAGAGTGTTTTTTTCCATCCAAAGATCGACATCTCGAATGTTTTGTTAATTTCAATGTCTAGTATATCTGGATATAAATTCACTGAAGCGTACAAACTCTTCTAATAAAAAACAAAACGGGCTTCTCTATCGTAGGCACATATCTGGTTACCTCTTGATTCAATCGGGACGTGTCGTCGTAGAGTTTTTCTATTTGACGACGTAGAAAACTATTCTTTTCCATTTATATTCAATTCCATTTTATTCACAACACAACCGCAGCAACCTGTGAGCACGGAATCAGGATAACAACAACAATGAACCTTTCACCACCATCACCACGACGAAGCAACAATGCGAAGAAGTCCCAACAACAATGCAAAGAAGTCGACGCAAAGACGCATTTCGAATCGCGCCGGGAACCGCGTTCCCATTGTCTGTGTCCCGGTACCCGGTTTTGGTTTCGGTCTCGGTCTCTGGGTTAGAAGGAAATTTCCGTGCGACGCAATAGATTCAGGTCCTTCTGCGCAGGTACAAACAAACCCTCAAAGGGCTCGTCTTCAGTCCCATCAGGGGCGGCTTCGACCCTGTCGAGGGATGACATGGACGACGACGTGGATGACGCCGGCCGGGTTCGTTCTACGTGCTGCAGGTCCTGTCGACAGAGGGAGAGAGAGAGAGAGTTCGCGACGTCCCCGACGGCGTCCACGGCTTCGGCCATGAGAGCGTCTACGTGCCGATTCTCATGCGTCGTGCAGGCGTTGCAGAGACACCGACAGAGAGAGAGGGAGACAGAGCGACAGAGAGAGAGAGAGACAGAGAAGAACGGAAGGGGGAACAAGCAGACGAGATATGGAAAGAATACTACATAAATAAAATATATATGCGGGCGACGTCGTTGGTTATTATGTAAATTTACAACGTCGACAACAAGAGGAAAACAAAAAACAAAACAAAATGAAAACATATGTATATCGGAGTAAATAATATAAAAGTCGCTGCGTCACGATTTTCGAAGACCCCCCAAAAACCAACAACAAAATCATCTGATCCCCATATGATGATCGCCCTTGCATCGGTTGCCCACCTCTGTGTTTCGAGTTTTTCGTTCATTGAAATCTTGGTTCATTTAAATTTCGTTCATTTACATCTTCGTTCATTTAAATTTCGTTCATTTAAATTTTGATTCATTTCGATTCATTTTCTCACCAATGATGCTAATGATCTGATGACTTTTGAGTGTGGTCATTGTAGTTGGTGTCAGTGATGGTTGTTTGTTGTTGTTGTTGTCAGTGTTGTTATTGTTCTCTTCAAGAGAATTTTCAGCCGATGACTCTTCCTCCTCTGCCCCTCACCATCCATCGATAGATCATCGTCGTCGTCACCTTGTACAAGATTTCCATTGGCTCAGCATGTGGCAGAAAATATGCCAAAAGATCTTCATAAATCAGCAGAAGCAGCAGCAAAAAAACACAACAAATACGAATTAACTTAGAAGCTAGAATCACAAGAACAATAACAAAAACAACAATAAAAAATTCAACAAGAACAACAACAACAAAAATTACGAGAACAACAACGCCGAGAACAAGAAGAAACAGATCGATGGATGCCGGCGAAAACGGTTTTCGCTTGGGGTCGGTCGACCTCAAGAAGCCGAACAACGCCCTCTGGCGTCGGACACGTGCTCTATGCAAATACCAACATCGGCGCCGTTGTTATTGTTTTTGTTGTTATTTATTGTTATAGTTTGGCAAATTTAAATACAAAAAAATAATAATAAAAAAATTATAGTTCGTATTTCAACAACAATGTGAATGGCGTTCTAAGTATCCGTCAGATTGTTGAACGCGTGCGAGAAATCCCCTCCCACTCACCCTCCTTCTCTCTCTATCCCTCTCTCTCTCTCTCTCTCTCTACACTCTCCTCTCCCTTCCACTCTCACGATCTTGTGGTGACTTTGTTAATTAATTAAATTCATTGTAAATAAAAATAAACAATTTGATCCGCTGAGAAACCGTGAGATACGCAGATACAATTCATAAAATACGTTCTCTCTCTCTTTCTCTCTCTCTCTCTCTCTCTCGATCTTTCTGTCTTTCTCTCTGTTTTTGTCGTAAATATCTATGTCGAAGTAAATATCTTTGTCAACGTAAATATCTATTTATCGGTCATTATTTTATATGTCTCGAATGTTGTTGTTTTGATCGTGTTGTTTTGTTGTTGTTGTTTTGTTCGGATTGTTTTCTTGGTGTTGTTTTGATAGTGTTTTTGAAAACAATACAAAACAAAAGCAAGCCATGTCTGCGATTGCATCAGCCATCGAGAGGAGAATAACAGGAACAACGGCAATTATCATATATCACACACGATCAACGTCATCATCGCCATCGTCAGCATCTCGGTCAAGAGATAAACTCGGTCAAGTGAATCAACGTCATCGTCATGATTAATTGAATCAAAGTCATCATCATCGACGTCACCATCATCAACGTCATCATTGTCAAGTGAATCAAAGTCATCATCATCAATTGATTCAACGTCAACAACGTAAACATCATCAACGTCATCATCTTAAATTGAATCAACGTCAACAACCTCGGCTGTTTCCACCATCCACATCATCATCATCACCACAATCGTGGGAGATATCAACATCATCATCGTATTCGTCATGATCGCCATAAACATAAATATCATTATTAACGCCATCATCATCAGCATCATTGCCGTCATCGTCAATTAAATTCGATTGCAATCCGATCAGCATCGTTGTCGTAAATATCGTATTTCTCTCTAGATCAGCAGAAATCTCTCGATCAGAAGAATTCTCTCGATCAGCAGAAATCTCTCGATCAGAAGATTTTTCTCATCATATTACTGGGTGACTCCTTCATTTCTTCTATTTTCATTTGCTCCATCTCCTCAACCTCCTTCTCCTCCTCCTCCTTCTCATCGGTTTCGTCGTGACCTCTGGCCACGAACTCCATCAATCAATTCGATCAATCTGATCAATCAGTTTGACAATGGAAATTAAATTGTTCTGACATTACCTTGTAAGGTGGCCTT
Source organism: Coelopa frigida (assembly GCA_017309665.1). Taxonomy (NCBI): domain Eukaryota; kingdom Metazoa; phylum Arthropoda; class Insecta; order Diptera; family Coelopidae; genus Coelopa; species Coelopa frigida. The sequence goes on from CM029565.1 coordinate 12,224,151, forward strand.
ATACAGGGTGAGTAGTGCAGAATTATTCTAAAGTATAGCAGAAGGATCTGAGCTGAGTTGACGAATCTTCAAATATAATACTTCTCATATCTTTTTAGATATCTGTCTGTCTCGCCACACCCTGTATGTCCAACTGTTGTTTATGTTATCGCAATTTGCATATGCAAATATTAATTATGCTAGGTTCTTTTATATATGCTTTTATCGTTCAAGTTAATGCAAACAACAATATAAATAACAACCAAACATAACAACAACAACGACCATAACAAGAAGAACAATAACATCCACAATAACAAGAGCAACAACATCCACAACCACTACAATGACAACAACAACAACAAGAACGACAACCGCAGTAACTACATCAACAACATAAGCAACTACATAAACTATAAAAAAAGGCAACAACGAGAGCAAAAACAATTGCAACAATAACAACTATAGCAACAGCTACAACAACAACAATAGCAACAACAACTACAACAACAAACATGTGTCAACCCACTCGTTTTGGCTTTCATCAGGTTCAGGTTTCATTAATCGATGGATTTGGTTATTGTTTTTGTTGTTAATGGTTGGTTTTTGAGTTTATTATTGTTCTCAATGGTGTTTTTGTTCTTGTTAATGGTGACTTTGTTCTTGTTAATGGTGATTTTGTTGTTGTTTATGGTGTTTTTGTTGTTGTTTATGGTGTTTTTATTTTTTTTAATGGTTTTTTTTGTTGTTGTTATTAGTGATTTTGTTGTTTTAAATGGTGATTTTGTTGTTGTTAATGTGTTTATTGTTATTGCTGTCGTTATTATTCTGTTGTTCTCGTTTCTATTGTTCTACCAAGGATTTCATGTAAATATTTTGTATTTTCCTTTTCTCTCAACGGGGATTTTTCTCAATCTCAACAATCAGGATTCTGAAGATTTTGGAAAAATTTTAGACTTCTCCGCCTTCTTCAATCTCATTTATCAATTTTTTTAAATTATTTATTCGATTTATTTATTGTGATCTAAAAACTCGCTGAACAACAAACGATAATCGACAAGTGCGAGAAGAAGATTCGGAAGATTTATGAAACACTCAAAAAAAAACGACTCCACCTCCTCCTGCATTTCATCCTCTTTCACCATCTCCTTCATCATCTTCTTCTTCTTTTCCACTTCATCCCCTCGTTCTCCTCTTCCTCCTCTCGTTCTCATCATCCTTCTTCTATTCACTCCTACTCCAAATGTCTCCTCCTCCCTTTCTCTCGTCCTCCCTTTCCCCTACTTCTCCCTTTCTCTCTCCACTTCCTCCTTCCTCCCTATTTATCACAGCTCATTTGCATTCGCTCAAATTGCAAAAAGTAAATCAACCGAGGCGAGAGTGAAAAAATTAAATAAAATACCTATCGATTAAGTAAACAACATCTCGGGAGAGAAGAGGAGGAAACAGGAAGGAAGGAGGTGTGATGAAGATGGGAATCAGAGCCTCTTGTTTTTGTTGTTTTTGTATTCTTCATATTTCTCTCTTCTTCTTCCTCTTCCTATTTTCTCACCGTCTACTCCCTATGTTCCCCTCATCGTCTTCCTATTTTCTCATCTTCTTCCTATTTTCTCATCTTCTTCCTATTTTGTCTCATCTTCTTCCTATTTTTGTCTTGTCTTCTTTCTATTTTCTCCTCGTCTTTGTCTTCAATTTACTCCTCGCCTTCTCCTCGATCTTCCTATTATATTTTGACCACCTTCTTTGTCTCCTATCCTACATCTTTCTCTCTCTCTCCTTCCACTTTGTCTCCTCTCCTACCTCTTTCTCTCCTTCCATTTTCTCTGTCTCTCATTCCCCATTGTCTCCTCCCCTTCCACTCTCTCATTCCGCTCCATCCCCTTCTTTCGACGATTCTTTCACAAATCTCAAAATTGTTTACATTCGGAGTCTGTTTACAAATCGCTCGATCCACGGCTCCAAGGTTGGTCACTGGTCAAGGGGGAGGGGCCGAAAGGGGAAGGGGGGAAGTGGCGTGGTGTGAACTGCAGACAGCCGGCTGGTCAATCGGACAGACAAATGGACAGACAGACAGACGATCGGCTGTGAAGATTCGCCACTCGATTCATCTAAAAAACCTCCGCCACATAAGAGCTTCTTATATATTCCTCTTCTTCTTCTTCTTTCTCACAGCTCCCCTCTCTCTTCATTCTATCAACCCATCTTCTGACTTTTTCTTCTTCTTCTTCTTCTTCTTTCTTATCGCCCCCCTTTCGATCGTTCGTTGTGTTCGTCATCGCTTGCTCGCTTGATGTGTGTGAAAAACGAAAACAAAAATATTTTTGTTATTGACAAAACTACAACAACAATAACAGCAATAATAATAACAACAATAGCAACAGTAAGAAAAACAACAACAATAAGAAACCCATTTCTTCTTCATTGTAGCGCTTGCGCAGTGCGCAATTTTCTCTGCTCCCTCCTCTCTCACTCTTCCTCAACAGACCCATTGCCTGATTCTTTCTCCACTTCTACTATATGTAGGAAGAATTTATTATCAGTACGAAAGCAATAAAAACAACCAACAACAAGAACAACGTGAACGAGAACGCATGAAAAGAAAACAACAAAGAACATGGCAGCAAATGCTAGAACAAAACGAGAGAGAGAGAGAAAGAGGGAGGTAAAAAACGTCACCGGCCGGCGGACAGAGCGAGCAACAGCCATCGGGCGATGGACGAATGGATGATGGGGTCGTCGGAACCGAGCGGGAACGAGAGGGAGGAAGTCGGAATGTGCGACCGACACGTTCGGCACGTTCGCATTTCGTATAAATACGAGGTTCCCGGCCAGAGAACCACATTCAAGTTCAGACTTTCCTATGAGTCGGATCTAGAAAGCAAGAGAGAGAGAGAGAGCGAGAGCCAGAGAGAGTTCGTTCGTGAGCACAGAAAACAGCACAGCTGACAAAAAGTGTGAATTGATTGAATCCTGCTGCGACCTAGAGAAGAAGAAGCTTTAATTAAAATTAAAAACAACTGCCTAATAACAATAACATTTAGAAAAAACACCAAGTGTTTCAATAACCAACAACAACTACCATAACTAAAGTCAAGTGATTTTCGTGAGAGAAGAAAAAGTGTTTTAAACAAAGTTTAAAAAGACAGTCAAACCAAAGTTTTATCAAATAAAAACAACTAGTTAATTTCGTTAAGAAATCATATTTTAAAATAAAATAACAACAACCATGTCTGCATCACCCACCGCACGCCAAGCCGTCGCCCACGCCATGCCCGTGAAGACGAGGAAGATCCTCATCTCGGACCCGATCCAGATGCCGGAAGTCTACTCGTCCACGCCCGGCGGCACCCTGTACTCGACAACACCCGGTGGTAAGTGTAACCGAAAATTAAATCATCCTTAAATCAATTAGAATCATCAACTCGAATCACCTCAAATCAACTCGAATCACCTCAAATCAACTCGAATCACCTCAAATCACCTTGAATCGAGTTATTGATTTCTGTCTTTGAGTCACCGATTTCTGTCTTCCACTCATCGATATCTTTTATCGAGTCATCGATATATTTTATCGAGTCATCGATTTCTGTCTTTGAGTCATCGATTTATATGTGTCATGTGCCGCTTTTCGTTGGGCCTTGGGTCTACTACTATGCCTAGCTAGGTCAGTGGAGAACAGCTGATTGGCTCCGGCCTGCCACGCCTCCCCCGCCGCCCCTCGCTCGCCCAGATACAAACTGTCGCCGACCCACTGGAGGAAAAGCCTCCGCCATGTCTGCTGCAAACGCATTTTGCCTTCCAGAAGCGCCCACTGCGAACGTCTTCACTTCGCCGCTGCGATAAGCAGCAGGAAATGGAATCGCCCCAGTTTCGGCACTCGCCGTCTCTCATCTTTCCCCCCTGATTCACCGTATTCCAAGGCCAACAACGTGTGCTTGGCCATAGATCAACTGCGCAGTCCGCGTGTCGAAAGCTGACGAAAACAAATAAACATGAGGCATTTATTTGCCGGCAAAAACAACCACACAAAACAAAAACAAGTTCGAAGCGAGCCGGCACTTTAACAAATCCCCCCTCGCCCCACTCCACCTCTCCCCAACCCGCTCCAACGAAGCGAAAAGCACATGGTTTTTTTATCTCGCTGTGCAAGTGAAACTTTTTTACTAATTCACACTCTTTCTCTCCATCTCTCTTTATAGGCACCAAGTTGATCTACGAGCGGGCCTTCATGAAGAACCTGCGCGCCTCCCCCCTCAGCCAGACGCCGCCGAGCAACATCCCCACCTGCCTGTTGCGCGGCACGCCCCGCACCCCCTTCCGGAAGTGCGTCCCACCGCCGGCGGATCTGGAGAAGAAGACCGAGTCCCTGAAGATCGAGGACCAGGAGCAATTCCAGTTGGAGCTGTAGGAGAATAACAATAACAACATCAGCTACAGCAACAGCAACAACAACAACAACTGAAAGTCCCTCCAACAAAAAAAAACAAACAACAATAACAAACAACTATAACAACAAGTGCAACAACAACAGCATATAACAAAAGCCAAAAGACAACAACAATTAGAACAACAAGTGTTTTTGTTACCTCCATCAAGTCTTCCACAAGGACAAAGTCTGAGTAAGATGAAGAAGCAGCAGAAGAAGAAGAAGAAGAAGCGGTGACCAGTCCGAAGGGGGAATCTTGCGAAGGGGGGGTCATTGGGATGGGTCTCTTGGAATGATCTTTGTTTTTGTATTGTGGGTTCTTCAGCTAGTATTTAAGCCTCACTTTTGCACGCTCCATCACCGTAGATCGTAAGCTTTATCTTTTATTATTTCTCAATTCTCTCCTATGATTTTTTATTATTCTAATATTTTTTTTAATTTTCAAATTTATTATTTTTATGATTTTTATTTTCGTATAAAAATTTCTAGTTTCAAAAATCCAATCATTTGTGAAGAATTTACAGTGTGCCTGCAGCACATTTGAGAATTTGTTAAACGAGATGTTTTTTTGGACTCGTCAGTCATATTGACTGGAACGCAATTGTGATTTCGAATTGCATCGATCTTTAAATTAGAATAAACCTATTGCATACATACTTACATACATACTTATGTACCTATGTAATGACTAAAAACAAACAAGCCAACTATGAAAAAACACACAAATTTAACAAATTTCTATTTGGAAACCTTTTTTTATCAGACTGTTTCAGAAGAACTAAATCAAAACAAAAATAAGAAAAATCAATTTTGCAGATCAAACATTTCACATATTGTAGTATCACATATAAACTTAAGCAATATTGTTAAAAATCTAGCATATAAGCAATGCAATCTGTATAGAAATGCTTGGAAAAAAAACACACAAAAACAAACAAAAAAGAAAAAAACATAAAAAATCAAAGCCTAAAAAAAATCATAAAAAATAAAACAAAATATTTATTAAAAATAAATCGTTTTCACTGTCGCTGCTGATGCTGGTGGGATGGGTTGATGACGTCACAAGACAAAGTGGCAAATCTGATAAACTAATAGCTATAGAAGCTATAAAAGTCAACTATGAGAGGAGATGATATACTAAAATATATAAAATAGAATTTATAAAAACATATTTGCATACACGTCAGAACTTTGAGTTCTTTGGCCAGAAATAAAACTATATCGCTCTATGACTTAATTTGTAAAAAAAATTAAACCGATTATTCCAACACTATATCATTATATAATGTTTGTGATAGATTATATTTCACTAGTTGCCGTTATAATCAATGCATAATATAATTCAATAATTTATAGAATTCCAATCATTTATACATAATTATATTGAATGACCTACCGAACAGAGTTCGAGTTAACCACGTCAGCCGATCATTCAATTACTATATAGCACATTGTATAAATAGACCTAAGATAATCTTCGATGTAGATTTGACAAACGTGTCGCGTCCACCTTTCACTCATTCTCCCCTTTCACTCTCTCCTCCTCCTTCTTTACCACCGCTGATCGTCATTTCTTTCTCGCTCGTGTTGATAATCAGCGATGATCAGGAACGATCATTAATCATCGCCTGAACGACTTTTAGCCCGGGAGCTGTCCTCACTCCCCCCGTCCCTCGTATTTTATAATCCATCAAACCTAATCGATAGGCTCTAATGATGGTCTCGATTTGATTTTGTTGCCGTAGACTTTTTTGCTGCAGTAGTTTTTGATATAGAATTTCTTCTTCTATGGCTATCAAGGGATCATGACCATGGTGATCATCGGGTTCTACCTCAGATCGATAAAAATGCAGTCCTTATTCTTATGGAATCATGAACAATGGGACAATTTCGAACCCATGTCACTGATTTGGCCCACTGTCGATTGTCGTCTCGATCGGTGGATGAATATAAAATTACGACGCAGTTTAAGAAATTTTCACCAGTTTGAGTTTTTACCCCAATACACATAATAACAATTAAAAAAACAGCAACAATAATAAAAACAGCAACAATAATAAAAGAACAATCGGTTACTGTCAATTAAACGAAATGACATCCAATTGACAGAAGAACATAAATGAGCCAAGTCCATAAAAGACACACAGTGAGTCAAAGATGCTTGCGTACACCTTCATTAATCAAACTATAACAATACTAATTCTTTACAAACTGATCAAACTTCAGTTAATTGAGTTAATTAATTCAATTAATACACATGTATCATTAAATAAAGCTTAAGGATGGTGATGATTTTCTAGTTACGGGGAATGGGTTTTGAAAAATTGAAGAAAAAGCAAAAATTGACAGAAATTCAATAGAAAAAATTTATTTACAATATAAATTTAAGATGAAATAAAGGAATTTTTAATAGATAATTGGTAATCATTCAAAAGCAAGAATTAGCAAGAAAGAAATATTAAACTGTGATTTTCTATTTTCTATGAGTATTTGTTACTGTAAGCAAACTTTTGTGACTTACTGTCTATACCTACTATGGACATACATATGTACATATATACCGTTACTCAAATAGCATATATTCCGCGATAACTATAGAAGTCGGCGCGGTATATATAGTATATAGTATTATAAATACATTTAATTACAACCTCGACCTCGATTCAATCTAATTATGACTCTTTTTTTTATGGCCCACACAATTTCCTTCTCCCTCTTTAATTTCTTCTCCCCCTCGCACTCTACGATTTCCCACTTTTTATGGCACCCTCAGGCGATTGAAGGAGGTAATTTAAAGCAATTACTATCTTATCAAGGGAGATAGTTAAGATAAAGAGCAGTACATTAAACTCAAAGTGGGCTCACAAAGTTGCTTGAGGTGGGTCTGGGTTCTGCTTTTTCGAATGGTTTTATTGCAGCTTTTTTACAATCAAAAGAAAGTTTTTCTATGGATCCTAAAGTTCTGATGATGCCTCGATGATGATCTCATTTTCTGGACTCATGAAGGTTTTTCGTTAGAGATATTCAGAGAAAAATGGACTTTGATGCTCTCTGAACCCCTCCCTTCACAAAGGCCTAAGCCCTTGTTGAGTCAGAGCAATTAATTACTTATATATAAGACTAATACAGTGACGCTAAAAAGAATTTGGACACCTGTTATAAATTAATTTTTTTCTTTATCTATTATTGCTATCGATGCCTGGGTTTTTTATAATGAAAGGTAACTTCTTTAAGTTTAATTTACTTACATTGGATCGTACTAGTATCGCTAATTTAATACTAAAACTTAACTAAATAATATACGAACCTAATTTTTTTTTCACTGTATGTTTCTAAAGGAGGAACATTTGGCTTACATACTTGTAAATACATATGTATGTATGTATGTATGTATGTATGTATGTATGTACAATGTACATGTACATATGTATCTATGTAAAACGAATATTAAATTTACTTCTCTTGTCTTGATGTTAAAGTGAAAAGGAAAGAGGAATAAGCAAAGAAGAGAGGGCAAAAAAAAGTATTTAAAAATTATTATTGTTGTAGTAGTTTTATTTCATTGTCGTTTTGTTGTTGTTCTTATTGTTGCAGTTTTTTTTGTCGTTGTTATTTTTGTATTTTTGTTATTGTTGTAGTTTTATTATAGTTGAGATTCTTATATATATATATTTTTTTGATTTACTGTAGTTTTGTTTCTTGTTGTTATTGTTGTTGTTTTTCTTGTTGTTTATCTTGTCATTGTTGTTCTTTTTTGTTTTCGTTATTATTTTTGCTATTATAGTTTTTGTTTCTCTTAATTTGATTGCCTTCAAAAGACTCTTTTGTTGTTGTTCTTATCGTTTTTATTGTCGATTCCATTGATGTTAATTGTAATTGTTGTAGTAGTGGTTTTTGTAGTAGTTGTTGTAGTAGCTGTTGTAGTAGCTGTTGTTGTATTTTTGTTATTGTTATCAATATGGTTTCTGCCGGCAAGAAGAACCTCATGTTGGGATAGGATTAATTTAGCAAAAATTTGTCGATTCGTACAGTTTCTCCATAAAACCATCCATCCATCCCTTTGAATGTCTGGCTCTCTATCCATCTGTCCGTCCGTCTGTCCGTCCGTCCGTTTTTTCGTTCTTCTATCTATCCATCTATCCCTCTGTCTCTCTGTCGGTCCGTTCCCTCATCCCCCCTCCCTTTGCTATTTTTGGGCTTCTGTTGTTCGCTTTCGCTCTCTCGGTCGCTTGGTCTATCGGTATCTCGGTCTTTCGGTCTATCGGTCGCTCCGGCCGGGTTGAGTCGGGTGGGTTGAATTCGTCGGGCTCGAATTGAGTCGAACTGGAGTCGGTCGGTCGGTCGGTCGGTCGGGATCGGTCGGCGAAAACGACGACGTCGACAGCGACGACGGCTCTAAATCCAAATGTAAACAAGCGCCAGAAATTAAACTACGCAGTTTCTTTCTTTCGTTCTTCAAAAATTCGCGTCTCGCATCCATGTTTTTGTGTTCGCGTCCCGGCGAATGAAAATCCCCCGCCCCCCCCTGAACAGAGCCTAACCCACAACCACCAACAACAACATCTTGCCGGCGTTTTGTTATATAATACAAATTCCACACACACACACAGTCAGAGACACCCTTCTATCTGTGTTAGTGGGGTTGTCTGCGTTAGTGGGGTTGTCGTCTGTGTTTGGAGTCGCAGCTGAGCCGGCGCTACAGCTGAAAATAGTCGGTGGGAGATGGATGGAATAGCAACAACAACAATAACACTAACACTAACAAGGAACAACAAAACGTCGCACAAATCATTTTATCACATTTTTGTTGCCGTTTCTCTTTATTCAATTTTTTGTTGTTAATTTTTATTTTTTTTGGAATATTTTTTTTTTGCAATATTTATATTTTTTTTGTTTTGGTTCTGTTCTTTTTTTTATATTTATTGAAATTTGTATACTATTTTTATTATATACAACATATTTACATAGTTTTTTATATTTCATTTTAAGTTTTTTTATTTAAATTATTTATATTTATTATGCTTACATTATATTTATATTTCTTGATGTTCGCGTGTTGATATTTTTTATTTAAATTTTTTTTATTATGATTATTTTTTATTTACATAGGTATGTTGTTCATTGTAAATTATTTAAATTTTTTGCTTGTTTGTTTTTGTCTCTTTCACTCTATCTTTTCAGTATGTCTGCTCTGTTTTCAAGTTTAGGACGCGGCTTTCGAGACTTCGCTCTGTTTACCCTGAGCCATGGTTGCCAATGTTTCTCTAATAAAGAGAAACAGGACGATCGAGGGAGTTCTCGTTCTTTTCAATTAGAATTATAGAGACAATTTTTATTCCTATGAATTTTTTCTATAATTTCTTTATTTAAAAAAAAAAAATTTTCTACCTAATTTTTTTTCATTTCTATCATTTAAATATTTATGATATTCTTTATTTTTCAATTTTGATTTTATTTTTTTCTATTTACAATTTTTTGTTAAATTATAAAAATTTATGTTGATAACATTTTTTCATTTTTTATATTTTTTTTATATTTTTTTAAAATTTTTATTTATAACTATTTATTATTTAATTTGATAACTCTTAACTTGCGTTATTTATATAATGTTTATTAAATTATCCACGAAAAATTCAAATCAGTTGCTCTCGATCAGTTTGAGCTTTATAATTAAATTCAGGTCTCGCTTCAATACCTGATGTGATCAGCCATGTGAACCAGTCGTCTTCAGAGTTTCCTCCCCCCATATCTTTGTGGGGATTTCGTGGGCATCGAGGTGGGGTGGCAACACTATCAAATTCCGCTACCGACCAGGTTTCATTGTCTTCTGTGCTTGTGCTGGTGTTTGCTGAGCTTGCGCCTAATATGCAAATATTTTAATGTTCAATTAGCTATCTATCGCTAAAATCTCTACATTTTCGCCTTCTTCAACGACGTCGTCGTCTTCTTCTTCTACTTGCGAGCAAAATCAGAAATTCAAATATAGGTGGCGTGTAGACGGTAGACGCAGAACAAAACCGCGAACCCCCGCTTCACCGGGCCAAAAACGGCAAACGGCACGGTCCAACGGCCGCACGACTCCCATGGAAACACCTTGAGATTTGTCGCTACAATTCCGCTCAAAAGGAAGTCGGACAACAACACGCGAAACACTTTGTCGATCCACTTGTGGACAGAGCAAACAAACGATGGAAGGAGCAGGCGCTGATTGGCCTACAATGGCAACGACACGATGGACAAACAACGGCCGCAACAATTGGAGCTCCAAAACGGGAGCTGGGACTACGAATTGGGGGATCAATAGAAGGAAGCGAATCGAATCTGGGGATCAATAGGAAGGAAGCCATGAATCGGAGGATCAATAGTAAGAAGGCCTAAATTGGAGGCTTAAACATCGCTCAAGATCCTCACGATCGAAAGCCTTGAGCGCTTATGATGGAGTCTCAAATTGGCAACTGGACGGACCATCGAATCGAAACCTTTAACATTCAGAGTCAGAAGATCTAGAGCTTCAAATTTGACTCCACCTCCCGCCCACCGCGAAAACCAGGTCGCTTTTGCACTTTGAAACCACTATTTAGTTTGTATTTGTCTTGTTTCTTCTTCTATTTGTGTTGTGATGTTTCGGAAGTAGACGAATGAACAAACGAACGAAAGGCGTCCGGTGAATCAGCGGAAAGTCAAACTAGATAGTGGACCAAGTGTTTGAACAACCTTTGTAGTAGATGATTGCATCAGCGCTCAGAACATGTCGCCGAAAAACTCAACTCAACTCAATGATTCACTCGCCACGAGATAGAGAACCGTGGCTTATTTACGAGCACCTGTTCAGGCGACCTCGGCTCTGTTCCCGTGACTCACTCTCGTCGGGCCCTGGGACCGGGGACCCAACTGGAGCGGGTCGTTGCGGTTCCGGAGTCCGAGTCCAGGTCACCCAGAGGTCGGTCCCATTTTCGACACATAGAAAAACGCACGTTGGTTATTTTTTCACAGATTTGCTTTATTTTATAAACGTTTATCATTTGATGACTTGGTTGTGAGACATTTCGAATGACTACAGTTTTTGAAATCAAAATGAAACATTTTCATATAAACATATATATAGTATACATATATATATCAAAAAAAATAATAATAAACTAAAAAAAAACCAAAAAATTATTACAAGTAGAAATAGAAAACAATAGATATTTTCTCTCTCTGCATCTCTTTACAGAAAACAAAAAAAATACAATATTTAAAGAACCTAATATTTATAAAAAGTATAAAAATACACAGTAATATTTAATATGTTATTATCAAAGAGTTAAAGCGAGTAACACAAAATCATTACAAGTTACAAAATAGTTGTTGTTTTTTTCTTTTTATATCCATTAGCAAATATAATAATATGCAGTAATAAATACAAGGAGAACGAACTTAACTTAATCATAGAATACAAGTTCACTTGAAGGGTTTCGCATTTGAGAAATATATATATATCGAATATAGAGAATATGTAGTATTTAACTCTTAATTACGAGAAGTTGTTGTTTTCTTTTTACACAAACATTAATTACGAGAAGTTGTTGTTTTCTTTTTACACAAACATTCAATTGTTGATAATGTGGTTTACTTAAGTTTGCTGTTTTTGTTTTCCTTTTTCTTACTACACTGAGATTAAATTTGATTACTTTTCTGATTAGGGGTTCGTTCATTCGACGTCTGGCCGTCACCTGGGGCATTTACATTTACATTTGCATTGCATACCCCAGGGCGGTCAAGGCGGAGAACTGAAATCTGTATCGTTGGATTGATTCATTCATTCATTCATTGATTGATTGATTGATTGATTTGCTGTTTGGTTAGATGTTCGAAAAAACTATTGCAAATGCCTTCTCTAAATAAAGCTCAGATATTTAAGCCGTGGGATAACACTTGGTGTGTGTGTGTGTGTGTGTGTGTGTAAGTAAGTAAGTGCGTGTATTTGTGTGTGTATGTGTGTAAATTCAGCGCAACAGATAAAACAGAAGCCAAATATTTGATTGCAAACAAATAGTTATATCTATAGTATGAATGTATATTATAACATTTCAACAGGACTGAAGATAGATAATGCTTTAGCACTAGAATCAAGTTGTATGGCAAACTAAGTATTATCCATTTTCATAAACAAAAAATAATAATAATTCTAATTGATTAATGATCGATTGATTGCTGTATAAAACTAAAACAAATTGGAAACAATATTCATATTTCTTTCTTTCTAATAACTAAACATTTCAGAGACAGAGATCGCTGGAACCGATCGATCGATCGATCGATCTCGCTCAAACTCGTTCTGTTCTGTGATGGAAACGTCTGAATTCAGGAAGCACTTTTTTCATATTTATTTTATTATTGTATTGTGTATTGTTTGTGGGTTCGTTGGAGATTTTTCCATCAACTTAATAAGTGATTTTTCAAATATAACAACCGTAAGTCTAACAAAGAATTCTCGCCAGAGCCCCCAATCAATGTCCAATGGGAGGGCTGTGTAGGGCTCTGCCGTTCAAGGTATAACAAGAGAGTAACCGGTAACTGGTTTGTGGCAATAAAACAAATGCAATTAATCAAGAGCCGTTTACGAAGTGATTCGTCGTCGTCGTCGTCGTCGTTGGTTCGTTGTTAGTTTCTATGCAAAAGAGGTACAAAACAAATATAGGTCTTCTCAATAAACGTTGACGTATGTATGTATGGATGTATGTATGTGTGTATTGGTGTTGATGTTGATGTGAGTGGTTATGTTGAATTTCTATCTGCTACGTTGAACTGCGTTATGCACATTTAGTATATAGTATATATGTTTTTTCTTTTTTCTGTTTGGAAACATTAAAATTTTTAGTATTTACTCTCGTTTTAAGCAGGAGTTCAACTCCAAATTGCTCGTTACACGCAGCAGCGTCTCTTAACTGTATTCCTGGTGCGCTTCTCCTTCTCTGGCCAAACGCCAGAGTTCTTCAGTGTGTGCTCTGAGCCAATTCACAAAAATCTCCTCATAGGTAGATGTCCAAGTGTCAAAAAAGACGATTTGCCATCGTGTTTAAATATGCTTCTCCCCCTCTCTATCTCTTGTTTTTTTTTTTGTTTCTCCCCTAAATCATCATCCCCGTAATTGTTTCCAATTGTTTCCAAACTCTACAAAGTACAAAAAATTCACATTCAAGCCATCAGTTGGCCGCTATCTATCTATGTATCCCCTCTCTATATCTCTTCAAATTCATCATCTTCTTTTCTTCAAATATATACAAAATATCGAGTTTCAATCTAAACGTTAACGTTTTGTATTTCTCGATTGGTGAGAAATTCTAACTTATTCTCTCTTATCGTTCTGCTTGAAAATATGCAAAATGATAACTATACGATAAAACAATAATTAATTAATAAAATAAGAATATTTGTTTGTCTTACATCTCTGCTTGGTCACTTAATATATCACCCAAAATTGCATTTAACTGCTCGATCGCTCGCTCGTTCGCTCGCCGCACACTATCATCGTTAATTCAAGCTCCCTTCTCAACCTCCTCCTCCTCTCTACCTTGCCATGCGTTCATTCGTCATGGTTGGCATCACAGAGACATCAAAATTAATCGTGAAATCAGCGATTCTCAAAATATAATTGCACCTAATTTGGATGTTGATCCGGCTGTTGCTGAGTCGTTGGTGTTTCTGTTGCTGTATTTGTATTTGTCGGTGGAGCTGGTTGCGCTGTGGCCACCAGGGCCAGCTGCGAGCCACTCAGTGACGCGGAAGATGCTGCTGCAGGAGGTGCCAATTGAGATGCTGATGGAGGAGGTGGGGGAGGAACCAAGCCGCCGATATCGATGTCAGCAGCCGTCCCCGTGGACAGTTCAGCAGTTGGTATTATTGTCGCTTCTCCTGCGACAACTGCTGTTGGCGGCGGTGGAGGCGGTGGTATTTGTTGCTGTTGTTGCTGCTGTTGTTGCTGCAGCATTTGACGCTGTTGCCGCCAATAGAACACCGGATACTTGAGTGTCGTGGTCAACGTATCGTTGTGCTCTTCCAACGAGTTGTTCGCATAGTGCAGCACCAGCTTCTTGAGACTTGAGTAGATATTGTATGGAGCTGCAAAGCCGTACGCCCTCTCCGTCTGGTAGATGATGCAGTGGTTGATCGTCTGCTTGCAGGCAATGGAGAGTGCGTAGTGGCCGGCGGAACGTGCCCGAATGAGGAATGTCCCAGTTGGAGCGTCTGTCAGCAGTTCTTCTGCCTCGCGACGTGTGCAGTCTTTGAGGAACCACGACGATTCATCATTGTGCGGTAGATTGATTTCGCTTTCGTAACGCTCCTTCCACGCATCGTAGCCCATTTCGACAAGTTGTTTGATATCCTCATCCTTGACTCCAACTTCCCAGAGGCGTCTAAAGAGATAGAAAGGGGAAAAGGAGAATAGCAAAATTTAATTGAATGGAAATGGAATGGATATACAAAGAATGGTTTTGAAGGTTGTTCTAGAAATTGCTAAAAATTCGCACTTATTGCCTCCTCCAATATATATCTATTTACAATGCATGCATTTCTTCATTCTTATCTTATCTTTACACTGGGTTAGCGGTTATCTGTTATCTGATTTGATTTATATATATAAAGGTGAGTACATGTGTGATGATGGGTTTCTTCATACACATTTCCCAATCAATTTATTGCAGTGAATAATTCAAATTGCCGTTGCAATTTCGTTATGACACTCAATAATGAATCGATTGTACGCAAATGTTGCAACTTACTCTTGATATTTGTCCTTCTTGGACGAAAGCGCCTGGATCTGTGGCTTGGCCGCGTTGATCTCGCGCTCCAGCAACTTGTACTCCTCCTTCTTGGCCTCCACGTAGCGATTTAATTTGTACATTTCGCCGCTGATGTTCATAAGCCGGGCCTTGATCATCGCGTTATTGTGCTGCAGATGCTCCTGTTCCTGCTGCCGTACGTTGCCGGCACCACCGCCGCCGCCCCCCGCCTGTGGCTGTGACGTGATATAGGTCTCCAGCATCTTGAGCTGTGTCTGAATCATTCGTTCGGCCCGTATGAAAACGTCTTGCTCGAGCTTCTTCTCATTCAGCTCTGTTTCGATGTTCTTGAATATCTCCTTTTTCTGCTGCAAGTTCTGCTTATGGGCATTCACCAAATGATGCAGAGCGAGGAACTGATCGGCCAGGAAGCGCAGGTCAACTGTGCCATCGTCGGAGACATGGGAGCGCGTCTCATCGTCCTCCACATGCCGGACAATGGGGTTGCTCAACGTAATATCGAGCATTTTATTGTACAATTTCAACGAGTTCTTCGTGTAGTAGTTGATCAGCTCGACCACCGAGTTGAACTTACAGTCGACGAAGCCGTATTTGCCATTGAGATGGCAGATTTTGATCAGCTTCTCGGTGCCGTCCTTGATCAGTGTTAACGTGTACTCGCCCTCCTTGGAGAGGGCGTCGCGGACCAGGAAGCTGCCGTCCGGCTGCCGGTGGAGTATGTCCTTGACTTCTTCGCGGGTCATCTTGCCCCAATACCATTCGGCGTTGCGGAGCTCCTCGACGTTGGGATCGAGCGGAGGCGGCGGCGCAGACCCCGAGGGAGCCTGCGGTCGCATGGTGGAGTAGTGAAGCGGTGAGGGATACACTGGAGGGAGAACGAGGGACAAATGGACATTGGTTAGTTGAATGAAATTCGAAACAGAACTCAACGGATAAAACAGAAACTCTTCAAGAGATCTCAACTTACTTTGTGCGATTTCCTTCTTCCAACTTCATTCACAATTGAGAAAGTGGAAATTTTTCGTTTATTCCTCGGTTTTTTTCTCTCGGTTCGTTTTTTTTTCCTTTTTGTGCTTTTTAAGAGCTTGGGAAATTGCTGCCTACTTTTTGTTGTAGTTGCTTGCTTTTTTTTTAAATCAAAACCCGGACATCACTTCGCACGTAGATCAAACAAAAGGAAAAAATCTCCTCAAAATCTGCATATACGCAGAAAATGCATTGAAAATATCGAATATCTCGACGAAAAACGATTCGTACACGTTTTATTTAATATTTAGCGCACTCGTACGCATTTTTTTCAACATTTATTACCACAAAATTCACGAAAAACTTGGCCAAATGGCCGCAGAAACCTTTAAGGCGAATATGTAAAATTTCTGAACTGATTGCTCCAACAACAAATTTTTTGACAGCTGATTTTGACAATGACTTCACCTACTGTCAAACCGAGCGAGAGAAAGCGACACAGTGCTGCCAAGTCTTGCTGCGAACTATAGAGACTGCGGCAAAAAACTCACTTCCATCGCCAGCCATTCGTGCGGCCGATGACGTCAGAACGAGATTGTGCGAGGCTCGCGATTAGCAGTCGGTGTTTAATTGGGCACTTTTTTAATGTGAAAAGTTCTCCCATAGACTCCGATTTGATGCCATGGCTTGCAATAAATCATTTACTTTAGATTAAGAGAATTTGCCGAATTATAACCGTCGTCGCTCATGACGTTTGATTTTCTCTTTTCGCACTCGGCACTCGTTATTCAATTATCCGGTTACCGAGTTCGGTGAGAGGAGTGGTAGCTCTCCACACAAAAAACACCATTAATAATTGCCACACTCGGCGAGTCTGAACCCCTTGGCAACAGTGCGCCACTCGATAGCATAGGTCAGGCCCGATGAGTAACATTGACGGGTAGACATTTCGCAGACCTTGCGCAAAGCTTCGTTCGAGAGAGAGAGAGCGGCTGTCATATTCCCATTGAATACGCTCCATACTGAATACTCTAGTCGTCTCGCTCGCACTCCTGCTACGTGCCATGCTCGCCGTCGTTCGATTGGCTGCCGCTGCCGCTAGAAACTACCAACAGCACAATTAAAATCGGCCGGTCGACGAAAAAAAACCCGAAGAATAGCGTCGATTCGCGCTCTGCGGATTTTGTGCGCCTGGTGGCGATTACAATAATTCTACACCGAACAAGTTGTGAAATTTCGCGAGAAGAGCCGAGAAGAAGCGAGCGAGCGAGATTTTGTGGATGCGAAATGCGGAACCGAAGGTGTTTTGGCATCACTGAAAGCGGAGACCGCCCCCTCCCCCTCCACACAACAATCGTTGCACACACTGTTGCATATGGGGACGATTTTTATATTCTTAAATTTTTCGTTTACTTTTTCGAAATGAATTCAAAAATGAGTTCAAACAATAAAACGAACGAAAGTCGCGAATGTAGAAATTTTTAAGCAAATTCAAAAAATATCTCCACAAGTTGCAAGTTGAGTGAAGGAGAGGGAGGGAGGAAGGAAACGCTTTCGCCTTCGCCACCCGCCGCCGGCTGCAATCGAAGGAAGCTTTTGTTGTGCCCGCCAAAATCGTCATCGCATTAAATAAAAACTCATTCTGTTCATATTTTCAGAAAATCTAGCTGCTAAAGCATCTTGGCTTTTTAGCTCCTAGTAATACAACTTTCAGCTATAGCTTCCAACGAAACCGAGCTGAACTTGATTAGTGCGAAAGTTGAGTTTCCAAATATCGTGAATGCTTTTTTCCTCCCCCTGCGCCACCTTCATCACCAGCTGCCTCCTGCGTCAGCTGACCCGAAGTCGTCCAGTTTAAAGCCATGTCCATGTTCAAAAAAGCATCAGAATGCAAAAGTTTTTATTGTTTAAAATAAAGTGAGCAACCACACACACACACACACACTCACATACATTCTCAAAGCGGTCGGTCGAGTGTGCTTAAAAAGTTAAAATTATCATCATCATCATCATCGAAAGCGACGACGGCGTTGGCGGCGACGCTTTTCAACCAAAAATCGCTTAAAGCACGTTTTTGCCGTCGAACTTGAAACTTTGTAAAATACGAAGAGCAAAAACAAGAACAACATCAAACCAACAACAACAGACAATTGTGATAATGATAATGACAATGACAAACACAACGACAACAAGAAGAAGAAATAAAATAGCTTTCGTCTGAGATATTCCGAAATCGAGATATTCCAAAACGAGGACTTTCAAAAGTCCTCCCAAACATCTGGAAGATCTGGATCGATGAAGGGAGGTGAACGAGAGGTCTTCGGAAAATAAAACGGCCTTTGAGGAAGAAAGACTTTGAAACAGGTTCCAAACGTTGCCCTTCGTTTCATGAGTTCCAAAAATAATTCACATCTTTCATCATCTTCATTCTGCATTCAATTAAGTGATCGAAAGTGCAATCTGAACTCAATGCAAGAAGCCGTTTTTTCAGAGGACTCAGAACCAAGAGTTAAGTGAAATGTTGTTGAAATCATTTTCCATCTTGGCCCAAAGTACAAGAGAACCAGCCAAAACGAAACGAACCAAAAGCCTTTCAATCCAAGCCCTTCGAAAGCCTTCTCGCGCAGCTTAAAACAAGAACTTCAGCTTTAAAAGTTGTAGACAAACTTTTCATAACCGAGAGCGATGTTGTTAGTTGTTGTCCGACTTTTTGCAACTTCAGGCCGGGCCAAAAGAGTACACCAAGAACTTGAAGCGGCTTCTAAGCCAATTGTAGAAGAAAATATAACTCGAAATAAACCATGGAACGAAAGCCATTTGAAGGAAGCTTCTTGAGCTTGACGATTCGAGTGTTTGCAGTGCGCAGTTTGGCTGCCGTATGGATATGAAAGCATTGCGTCGGACAGACAGACATAAAGCGAACCAGGGACGACCGACGACCGTCCTTTTGTCAACCGTTCAAACAAAATGGACCGCTCGATAACTAAAACAGTTACCAGGGTCACAGCGGCGGCAACGAATGGACGAAGCGGCGACAGTGGCGCGATCTGCAAATACAATTTCCCCACACATTACCGAAAGCTAAAACGATGGCTGGCTGCTTGCTCTCCAGAAACGCACCATCGACGGCGGCGGCCTCCGCAACCAGACGCCGTCCGTCCGTCCATCGATTGCTCCAGGGAAAAGGAGAGCGCGGGCAACAAATACACAGCAAAAGCAAGAACAACAAAAAGAGATCATCTCTGCCGACAACATGATGATGCCGACAACAACAACAACAACAACAAATCCACGACCTCGAGAGAAGAAGGGAGACAAATGTAGTTGTAGGGTCGACGGCGCTCTTTCATAAGAGACAAAAGAGTATCGGAAGCAGACGAAAGTGCCAGAGAGTTACAGGGAAGGGAACAACAAAAACAACAACGCGAACTACAACAACAACAACAAAGACAACACAATAAGAACGGTACCAACATTTCGGAGCATCAAAATCGGAATCATCGAATGTTTGTCGGCCTACTTTTACATTCTGGCCGCCTGATAGAAAATTCACATTTTGCACTATTTACGACGACAACCGAACCGAGTGAGTGAGACGAGCGAGCAATGACGACGACAACGATGGTTGATGGCGGCAGAAAAGGACTACGAGAAGACACCTAGACCGAGAGTCCTTCCTCGGATTCCAACTCCGAATCCAGTTCGAATTTATCCAGGTCGTTCACAACCACAACAGCCACCACTCACACGATGAGTGAGAAGCGTTCCATCGAAATCCGGCCGTCATCATTCGTCGCAAGGCACAACATCCGAAGAATCCTTGGTCGGCTCTGCCTCCTCTCGGGAATCCCTGACCCACCGGCCGATTCCATCCACAGTTCGGGGTTTTTTTCTCCTCCATCCACGCTCCGGTCTCGGCGTTGTTCAATCGTTCACCACTCATTCGGGACGCCGATGGATGGATTCGGTTGCTCTGCAGCCAACAGTTTGATTCAAACATTTGAGTCCGCTGGAAAAGAGGAAAAAATGTTTGAACTGTTGCAAACTTGAGTTTTCTGTGTCATGGGCCAACATAATTCGGAGTTGGTGGCCACATTTGTTCATTCATTCGGTTCATTGTCTTCGGACTTCTTTTCGTTCCTTGTGTTTATTGTCTTTTCGTTGATGTTGTTGTTGTTGTCTTCTCGTTGATGTTGTTGTTATTGTTGTTGTCGTTATGTTTGTCAATGCCGCTCTGTTCATTGTTGTTGTTGTCGTTGTTATTGTTGTTCTTGTTACTCTTGTACTCTTTTTCTTCTTCACCTAAGACAACGATGACGACAATAACAAGAACAAAAACAATAACAACAACAATACATAAGACTATCATAAGAGCCAACAGTCATGGTAACATAGCAGCAACAACAACAACAACATGACTAACATCGATTTACCACCAAACGAATCATGTGGGGAAAAGAAACAACTTCAGTGTGGAAGAAGTTCTTGTTATTTTGTTGTCGCTTGCTCTGGAATAATAACAGAGAGTGAGAAGGAACAAAATATCCTGGTATAGGGTTTATGTTGTTGTTGTTGGTGGAAGCATCACTTGGACCGAAAGAAGGGGAAATTTCAGTCAGCTGTTGTGTGCGAATCAAATCACAAGAGAATCGTGAGTCGATTCTCCTGCCGTGGTTGGAAAACGATGGAACCTTTCGATGGCCTAAGGAAGGCCTTTGATTATAGAAGTCTACTTATTTTAGTAACTGAGGAATGGTTAATATATTGAACTTCTTCGACTAGAGATGTGATCTCTAATGAGGGTATTTAGTAGACTTTTTTTTAGGTATTAAGGAAAAGGTTTATATTTAATGAAATTTAAGTTTAAGAATATGAACTTATTTTTTGAAGAAAAACTACGATTTTCTATGATCGAAAGCTTTCCTATAGTTCGTTATCTTCATTTTATGAATATCTCTCCCTCTGGCCCTTCATCACTCGCCTTCTTTATGACTCCTCATCCTAAGTTTGTGGCTATTTTTGTTTGTCTGTCCGTCCGTCTGTCGGTAGCAAAGACTTTGCTAGAATAAAACTAGTTGCCAACAACTTGTTGGCGTCATTTCTGACGTTGATGTTGCTGCAGTTTTTGTTGCTGCTTCAGTTGTAGTTGTTGTTATTCGTATGGTTGTTGTTCTTGCCAATCTTGTTGCTTATTACAGTGCAACTACCAACGATGGCCCTTCAGCAACTGACGACGATGTCGAGTGAACGTGGAGCAATTGATTCAACATGACTTTGGCGCCCGATGGGGCTGACATCGGTTGGATGAGAATGGAAATGGATTTGCTCGCCCGGTTCAGCCGTCCTCAGTCTCGAGTGAAATATATACATATATACTGATATTGTAGTATATAGTAGCTGTAGGAGGTTGGGGGCAGAGGAGCAGCAGCTCACATGAGCTCTCCCATAGTCTCCATGGAGTACGATTGGAGTCTCTCGCGTTTTTTGTTCACAGCGGCTGCGTGGTGAGATATGATGATGTTGTTGTTGTAGATGAGTGTTGTTGTTGTAGATTATTGTTGTTATTGTAACTGATTGTTGTTATTGTAGTTGAGTGTTGTTGTTGTTGTAGATGAGTGTTGTTATTGTATCTGATTGTTGTTTTTGTAACTGATTGTTCTTATTGTAGTTAATTTTTGTTATTGTAACTGATTGTTGTTATTCTAGTTGATTGTTATTGTTGTTGTTCTTGTTCTTGTTAACGCTGCTTGGTTGTTTTCATTGTTACTCTCATTGTTGTTGTTGTTCCTGTTGTAGTTGTTGTTGTTCCTGTTGTAGTTGTTGTAGTTGTTGTTGTTCCTGTTGTTATTGTTGTATGCCTTGAACAATTTGAGTATCAAATAAATTTCAAAGTCAATGTTAAGAGCACTCTTAGAACACTTCTCGCAATCCTCTCGGCAGAGTGCGACATGTGTGTGTGTGTGCATGTGTTAGTGCGAGTACCTATCGGTGTTGCCATGTGTGTGTACATGATGTGTGTGTGTGTGTGTGTATGGGTTATCGCATCGTGTACAACGTGTACCGAGCGTATTCCACAGTCCAGTCCATGGGTGGTGGTGGGATGGGTTGGGGTTTTGTTTTCTCAGTATTGAGTTCGCCCGAGGGACGTCCGGGGGGGAGGGAGACGTCTAGTGGGGTGGTGTGGACTGTGGGCTGGTGTTTTTCGCCGGCGCGCTGAGGTGACCGGGGGTTCGGGAGGCGTATTTGAAGCACTTAGAATCCAGCCCTATTTCATTCGTTCGCTCTGTACGTTCTGTGTTCTGTTCTCCTAATCGAAAATTTCACTAAAAATTGTTTGCACTCTCTCATTTCGAACAACGAAAGCAATGAAAGTAGTTGTCGTTGTCGTTATCGTCGTCGTCGTAACAACCAGAAGGGAAATGTTCGAATCAACCGCGGAAAAGAAATGGTGGAATCAACCATTTGGCATCACCCACTTGGTGGAAGGAGGCTTTCAATCGAATCGACCACCCCCCGCCAACCCCCTTCTAATGCTAGGAACTTCTCTTCGGCTCACATTCCACAAGGTTCGAGTGCGTTGGAAGGACGTTCGTGGGAAACCCCTCACAAACTTCGGAACCATTAGAAAAGCCGTCGTCGTCGTGTTCCCCACGATGTCGACTTCGACTCCTCGTCGTGGGCTTCGTGCCTGAATTCGGTCCACTGCGCAAATGCGGAAATCGCTCTCGTTATCGTTGGTCGTCGTCGGTTGTCGTCGTCGTTGGTCGTCGGTCGTCGTCGTCGTCGCTGTTGTGGAATCCCTTCCAAGCGCTGCACTTGGCCTCTGCTCGCGCACTAAGTTCTATTCCGCACAATGAGCGACTGGGACAGACAGACAGACGGGATCGACAGACGGACGGACAGACAGGCAACACGTTGACAGATAGTCGCAGCCAACGAGTCTGCACCGATTCGGCCGCCTTCAATCGCTGCTGTGCGCCTGGGTCTTTAGTCGAGACTTCCCCATGACATCGACCGATTAAGCTGAGCGCACCGACAAAAAAAAATCTATTATAAAACTCCACTCGAACTTGCACCCAACCATCAGGGAGGAGAAGGAGGAGGAGAATTCGCGGCCCCTCCAAGGTCTCGTTGTTGTTGTTGTTGTTGTTGTTCTCCATCGTTGGAGCCCCTCGTTGAGAGAGTTGGGGAATAGAGTTTTCTTCTATTATCTAGCTTTCATGTAGTTCGAGTCGTTAGATAGAGTTTTTCCCAATGTCTGGTCGGGGGTTCCTGGGGGATTCGGAGTCGTCGTCGTCTTTGGAGCGATGGATGGATGAATGGGCAGCATGTTGAGGTTTCTGCGGCCCCGCGCTTGCGGTGGCCATCTTTGTGGACTCGCGCTACGAACACACGGCGGTCGCATTCAGCGGAGCAACGCAACGCCAACAACAACAACAACAATAGATGACACAACCAACAGCCAACAACAACAACAATAGATGACACAACCAACAACAGCAACAATCGACCTATTGAGGGGAAAGAAAAAAGAAAGAAATAAGAACAAAAGAGTCGCACACAATTCAAGCTAGAATGAGAGAGAGAGAGTGAGTGAGAAAGACAAAAGTAGGGGGAAAAGGCAAGCAAACAGAGAGAGAGACAGACAGACAGAGAGATGGACAGACGGAGGGAGGGTGGTAGAGAGGGAGATGGGCGAACAAACAAACAAACAACATTGAATAATGATGTGTACGCAACACTCGTCTGGGGCTTCTGTGTTCCTGGTGAAATTAAGCAAGCGGAATATAATAATAATAAATTATAATTTTAGAAGTTTTTTTTTTGCCCCTCTTGTTATTGTTCATCGCTGACGTTTATTGCTATTGTTATTGTTAAATCGACCAACTTTCGACGACGACTCCTATTATAGTCGTTATTATAACATAATAATAAATAAAGGACTTGGCTCCCGCTTTCCCCCCCTCTCAACCTTTCGAAGAGACTCCGTTCAGGCTTCTCTCTCCCTCTCGCTTTCTCTCTCTCTCTCTCTCTCTTACTCACTCTCTGTCTATCTCTTTCACTCTGTCCCTCTCTTTATGGCGACGTTCATAACAGTTCACTTTAAAACGAATTTTATAAGAGATCTTTTATTTGAATTGAATGTTTAAAATATAAACGAACAGGCTTCAAGAAAAACCATGCCATAATTATTTTCTACACCACACTGTGTGTGTGTGTGAGTCTCTGGTCGTGTGTGTGTGTGTGTGTATGTGTATGTGTATGAATTAAAATGTATTCCAATGGCGGGAAAATGTTATTTCGTCTTTTTTCCCCACACACAAATACACAAATGTGCAGAAGAAGAAGAAGAATACACACACACAAGAGTCTGTTTGGGGCTCCCAGTGCTGGGAGAGCCGGACCACTGGAAGCAGCTGCCAGATGTCGACGCCGACGTCGGCAGCAGCAGCGGCTGCAGTTCGGAAACCCAATTAATTATCTTTATTATTAGTGAGTCGATTAATTATCTCACAAATTGAAAGTTTCAACATTGAAATCTTGTTGCTGAATTTAAACCTAATGCGAATGAACTCGAGAGGAACTCAGAAGGAAAGGAGAGCTTTTTCTCCAAGTTCTGTGGGACAAAGTTCTTTCACATCGTTCCTTCGCTTAAATCCACTAATAATTACTAGTATTTTTTTTTACAATTTTTTAATTTTTTTTTATTTTACAAAATATTAATTTTTTTACTACGGTCATTTTTTAAGATAATAGAATGGTTTTAATAAAATTTCTTCGGTTTTTTCTCATTGAATTCAAATTTTTAATATGATTAATAAAATGGCTTTTAATATAATTTGTTAGGTTTTTTCTCATTAAATTCAATTGTTAGAAAATAAATTTATCTTTATAATTTTTCAAAATAATATTTTAATGGTTGAAATGCTTTGTTTAATGTGTGTTCGTTTCCATATTTTTTAAATTACATTTTTTTTTTTATTTAATGTTAATTTATTTGACTTCAATATTTTTATCAATCCCTAAGACCTTTTCCAGGTTTAAACCCTGATTGCTTCAGTCGAGTTTTCTTCATAAACTTTTTGTAAGGAAACTTTAAAATTTGCACAAGAATTGCATAAAAGTCCCCATAGTTGATAACTCACTGTTCTAACTACTAAAATAAATTATCATTGAGTTAAAAAGGGGATTCAATGGGTAGACAAACATTCCTATCAGCAGCAAATAAGATAGTAATGAAGGCATATCTAAATATTATGTGTTTGACCCAAAAATTTGGGGGGCCTCCAGACATTTTAATAGAAATTTTAATAGAATTCGTACGTAAAGTAGCGAATTGTGAATTCACTCCACGAAGCTGGTCAATTGAACACGTACGCCGGCCACAACGACGTCTCCCGTAGTCAAATTTCGCAAATTCAACCCGAATCAAAGTAATTGAACAAAATATACATATATTTAATAAGATTAAAATGCGATATAAAAACATTGCAAAATTGCGCTTCGTCGCATGCGAATGGAACGAAAAATGACAGCGAGTCTCGAGTCGAAGTCGACGTCGTTGATGGGCGGGCGGGACGAACCTGGGTCGTCGGGTCGTTCGACGAGCGATTCGGCGAGGAGTCTTTTTTAATTCCAGCGTTTGCGTCTTTCGATGTTAATTTCCCCGGCGACCAGAACTTCGCGAAGGCTTCGCTCTCGGTCGCGAGAGTCGTTCGCGAGCGGAGAATCGTTTTCGTGGTGGATCGTATTAGCAAAAAGTTGAGGGGCGAATCTCATACCAACAACAACGTGGGCAACCCACACGAAACAACAACAACAATGACAAGGGAATAAAATAAATACGAGGAGAAAGAAAGAAAAACACTTGAACAGCGTCGTCGTTGGAATCGTTCGCTCTTCGTCGTGTCGACTCGTATCGTATCGTTTCATATCGTATGGTTCGCTGCCGAAGCGAGAGAGAGAGAGTCGGACAAGGAAAGAATTAGCGAATGCAGTACGAAGGGGGGTCGTTGTGCTTCGTTGTTGCTTCGTTGTTATTGTTTCTGCTGTGGTCGTGATTGTTGTTGTTTCTGCTGCGGTGGTTATATTATTGTTGTATTCATTGTATGCACCTCTGTCCGGGGTATGAAGGGGAATGTTGTTGAACCCTCGGCCGAACTCACGATAATCATCACAAAAGTTGTCGACGACACTTTTGACAATTTTGCAAAAATTCACCATTCCTCTAGACTTTACACAATGAAATCGTTTGTGGACTGAATGGAATGAATGGTTCTTATTGCCATTTCAGGTATTTTTAATTTTCCCCCCATGGTGTTTCATTTCACTTATCACACTCATTGATATCGAATAATGCTGATTGTTGAAATAATTTCCAACGGGGCCTTTTCGAGGTGTCGATGGGAATTTGCAAAGCTTGAATTTTGAAAAAATTCTCACAATTTTCCCACAAGTGAATTTCTCTGTCTCTATTTCCCTAAATGTCCAACATTTATTTCTCCTGACAATTTTCCACAAAGGCCGAACATTTCCTTCTCCTATGAATTTCCCTCAAAGGTCCACCTCTTGGTAATTTTCTTCTCATTTTCCTAGTCTACTCCGAAGACTTTCTCTGGTTTTCCATCTAGCTCTCTGTCCGTCCGTCACATCTTCACCACCATCCATCCGTCTGTCTGTCTGTCCGTCCATCCATCCTTCAGTTTGCCAACCACGACCAACCTCAACGCCCGGCATCTGGCGATTGAGGGAGCAACGTCTTGAAGACTCGCGGATCTGCTCCTGGACTCCAAGATTCGAAAGAAGAGTGCAGAACCAACAACAACAACAACATGAAGCTCAACCAAACAGTAGAAAAAGAAGGGGAAAAAAAAACACTTTGGCTTCGATATAAAATTGTATCTAAGTGTATGATGAGAGGAGGGGGGTTACTGCTGTTGTTGTAGTTGTAATTGTTGTTATTGTAATTGTTGGTATGTAGTTGAAATCGCAATTGCATCCAATGATAGGCAGAGGGAGAGGCAGATGGAGAGGGAAAGACAAATGGATGGATGGAGGGGTAACACGAGATAGACTGACAAACAGACAGACAGACAAACATAGCGATAGACATACTGACAGACAGAGAGATAGACATATAGACGATAGGAGGCATCACTGAGGAGGCATTCCAGAGCAGCGGCGAGGGCAGTTGGAGAGATATGTACAACAGATACAGCCAAGTCATGGAAAATCCGACGTTCGTTCGCGTTCGGCTCTCGTGATCGGTGCAACTACATTTGAAAATTGCATCTTGGCCGGTTTTCATAGACTACGACAAGAACCGAGCAATAACAATAACAACAACAACAACAACAGGGAATAGACAGAGATAGCGATAGATAGATGTTGCTAGCGTTGGGAAAACTCCGGTTAGCCTCGGTTGATTGCGGGACGATAGGGGAACACTGTTGATGGTGGTGCCTAGGTTATGTTGCTGTTGTTGCTGTTGTTGTTATCCTTATGCACCACTATTTATCGGCAACATGTTGTTGGCAACATTGAATTTCCCCCAAAAAATAGACCCATGTTGCTCCTGCTCCTCTGAGGCAATGGAAATGGCTCGTTCGACCTCCTCGTGGCCCGGAACCATCGATGAGGAGGAGATCGTGCGGCAAGAGTTTTGGTTGACGATGGTGGATGGCGGACGTGGAGGTGGGTGGCGATTTCGACCTGGACCTGGGCCAAGCGGCGACGACGTTTTTGGTGTAATCGCATTTCACCAGTGAAAATAACAGAGAAAAAAATTTAAAAAACTCTGCATGATTTTTCTTCCTAAACATTTTGTAACAGATGCACAGAACCGAAGACAAGTGCATTCGCAACCGCAATTGACGTCGGTTTCGTGTCACCCGCTCGGCCGAACCCCGCTCTCCTCAACCTCCTCTTCCACCAGAACCTCCTTCTCCTTCATCAGCACCACCACCAACACGAACGGCTCCGTTCGCTCCCTACCAAACGTCGTCTCCCTCCAACCAAAAGGCACACTCATTCATTCATACTCATGTCCCTCTCGCTTGCTCGCTCGTCTTCCCCCAGACATCGTCGCCGTTGCACTTGTGTGAAGAGCGCGACCACGTCGTCCCTCCCGATGCCTCCACGACGACGTTGGCGCTGGAGCCGAAGTGCATGCGAATGTGCAATGTGCATTTTCGAGAGAGAGAGGCAGAGAGAAGCATTGTGAGTAGGGTGAGAGAGAAGCATTGTGAGTGTGGTGAAAGGGAGGGGAGTAGTGAGTGGGGTGAGTTAGAGAGGCGTCGTCAGTGGGTAGAGCAAGAGGCGACTGCGGAGGGGATCAGAGCGAGAGCTCACGTGTCGCTTGGAGCAGAGACAGAGAAGGATCCTCTCTGGCTGCAGTTGGCTTCGAAGGTGCTTCCGTGAAATCGGCCGGTCATGGAAACCCATCAATTGACACCGCTCTGTGTTGTCCCTACCTCAACTCGGGCACGAACTAACTTCCCCAATAGATTTGGAACTTCCCCAGGAACAGTGCGTTCGCTCCACATGGATTGGCGCCAAAGCACGGCGGGGTCACAGCCAGAGATGAGGGGAGCATCCCATGGTCCGACGGTGCCGCCGCCCATCTCTGGCGAGGGCAGGACGCCATCATCCATTTCACCCGTGAACCCATCCTTCGCAACCGAAAAATCCCTCTAAAAGGAGCCCATGATGAAACCGATGCATGATGCACTCTCGCGATGCAGAAAAAAAAAGTCAAAATGCACCACTTTGCCTCTCCCCCACCTCTGTTGCTCTCACCATGGCCATCTCTAGCACGCATCCTCTCTCTTTTGGTTTTTTTCTCCTCCAACTCTTGGTCGATTGGCCCCAGGCTGCAGTCGGGCTGGACGCGAGCGAAATCCGAAGATGCACCGCGCGCCTGGGAGAGACTGAGACTGGGAGACCCGCATAGCAACGAGCAGCAAGCCAACAACCGAATCGACCAATGGTGGAAGGGGCTTCGAGGGGGAAGGAGGAGTCGGCAACGATTCGCGCTGCTCTGGAGAGTCGCCGATTGCACAGTGTTGTTTGTGCTTTTGTGTGTGTGTGTGTGTGTGTGTGTGACAAGAGTGCATTTTTTTTGCGAATGCGAGCAATTGACTTGTGTTGTTGTTGTTATTTGGTTGATGTTGCTTCCGCTGCAGTGCAGCCGTGACTCTCTCTCTGTCTCTCGCTCGGTCGCTTTGTCGATGCGCTGAATCTCCAAGGGGTGGTTGAGGGAGATGCAAGTACTGACGATCAACAAAAACAACAATAATAATAATAATAACAACAACAACAACAATCAGCGGTGTGTCGTCTCTGTGAGGAGAATCATTCGCGTCTGATGTTTACTTCTGGACGTTGACGTTATTATTGGTGTGGTGTTTGTTTCATTCATGCGTGTATGTGTGTGTGCGTTGTTTTTGCAAATTTCTACTCGACTCGAAACGCAAGCTGCAAAATCTGAGCTCCTTGTCCCAATGTAACACGAACATGCAGTGCGAGTGCACCGAGCAGCAGGTGATGCCAACCGAACGATGATGTCGTTGACGATTGCGACGGTCGGGTGCGGTGGGCGAACGAACGAACGAACGAGTCGCCGCCGCTTACATCGCTCGGCAACAGCAGCCAACGCCAACGAGACTCGGTTCACCTCGGTTCGGCTCGACACGCGGACGTCGACTTCTCGCTGCACGCGATCCCGCTGCTTCTGCTGCTACTCCTCTTTGATTTGTTGCTGCTCCTCTTTGCTTTGTTGCTGCTCCTCTTTGATCCTACTCTTTGATCTCCTCTGCTCCTCTTCCTCGAGGAGATGCTGCTCGCTCGTCGTTCGTTCATTCTCCCTTGTAAGCTGTAAAGCTCTGCTCCACCGTCCACTAGGAAAACATGTGCCCTCCGAAGGCGCCGGCCTTTTCTTCGAAAGGTCATCCATCCCAAACTCCGCTCAGTTGTAACGCCGCCGTGCACCAGTAGCGAGCACCCTTCCCAACAAACGCTGTTACCACGGCCATCGACCGAGGAGTGAAATCCGTACGAAATCGTGTTCCGGGAGCCCGCGACGGTCATCCGCACTAAGTAACAAAATGTACTGAGCGCCAACAGGCTCCCAGACGCGGGCAGCAAGTGGATTTTACATTAAGTACACGATTTTTGTTCGTAATTCATGGTTTGCTCTCATGCTTCCCACCCCGACGTCGTCATCCACCTCTGTTGAATTACTCATTGCGCTGCACTCCATTTCGCTCGCAGCTCGCGGCGGTCGTTGGCTCACTCTCCGAACGACCACCGTTCGTTCGTTCGTTCGTCTGTCCATCCGAGTGATTGGTTGCTTGGTCGACTGGTCTGTTTGTATGTCTGTCTGTCTGGTGTACTTGTCGACAGCGCCTTGTGTCGTCCTCAGGACAAGTACGACGTGTTTGTTGTTCTCAAGTTGCTGCGCTGCTGATTCTACAGCGGAATGGAAAAACTCAAAACTCGCCTCGCTGTCGCAGTCGACGATTGCATGCGAGTGGAGCGGGGTGCGCGAATCGTGTGCAGCGCCGAGTTCGTGACGAGTTCGCTGCATGGACGATGGATTGATGACTCTTGGAGACACTTGTTCAAAATTGTCTCAATGTTTCCTCTTTTTCCTCCAACTTCTTTGGGGTGGTTTCACGCGGCTAACAAAACAACCCCAACTATGATGATAAATAGAAGAAACACTCGTTTTTTTTAGCTAGAGGACACAATTGTATTTATTTAAACCAGAAATTTCGATACGCAAATAAACTTCAATTTCGTTATGATTATAGAAGATTGAAAACTTGTAATAAACACACACAATTTGAAATATATAGTTAAAAATATACTTTTAGATAGTTATTTAAATTGGTTTTGATATGTTTTATACACATTATTATGTGAAATTATACTAGTAGTTGTATGCATTATACTATGATAATAGATTGATAGTATGTATTTTATTGCAGATACGGAGGAGTTTGGCTTAAATCTAATCATCTCTTATGAATGTACATTGTTAAAATATGCATTTTTCTATCACAGTTAGAATATTCAGAAGATTTACAATGATATGTATGGATTTCAACTTCTTCATTGATATGTTTTCAGTTACCCTAAATTAATTATTTTAACCTACTACTGCATAGTTCTATTCTATCCTTAACTACTCTCGATCGATTGTTCATCCCTGTGAACTTCAGAATTCGTTGGCCCTCTGTGGTATGGTGCAGGCGTCCTTGAAATTGGTCGCATTCAACGGGGCGAAATAGTCCTCGTGCAGGAAGCGTATGATGTTCTCGATCGGACAGAGATCGGCCTTGTTGCCGCGACTGTCGCGTGTCACGCGCAAACTCTTCCCGCCCTCGCAGAAGTCGATCTCCTGCGTGACATCGCGCCCATTGTAGACCACCCGAAAATAATAATCCGTATGCGTTTCACTCTTGTACACCTCGAAGGCGAGGCGTGCAGCATACGGCACAAACGTTGTCTCCACCCGCAGCCCCAGGGCGGCCGTCAGATACTGCAACGTCCAATCGTGACCCGAGTAGAGGACGAACTTGGTCCGATCGCCCGAGATCATCTTCAGCATGTAGCCGACAATGTGCCGAATCATGCCGTACGCTCGCATCAGCCCGATTCGCTTGTAGAACGAATGCGATGCCTCCCGCGCCGATTGCCAATTGGCGTACGAGATGAGCGCCGCAATGTGGCCGGACTCGATGCAGCCCTCACCGAACAATTGACTCTGGTTCGATTCCTCGCTCATCGTCTCGGGGTTACCGACGGCGGCTTCGATGAGATTCGCCGCCGTGTCGTCCTGATCGATGTTGATCACGTCGCTCAGTTCCATCGTGCTCGACTGGGTGCTGCTGCTGCTGCTGGCACGCATCGCTGCGTTGCTGCTGTTCGCCCAACGACGACGACACGGCAACGGCGCATCGTGACAGAGAACGGTGAGAACGGCGTCGACCACCTCGTTGGGGTCGCTGATCACAGGCGGAGGAGGAGCTCCACCGCTGCCGAGTCCACCGATGCCGACGCCGCCTCCACCATTGGGCGTATGCTGAAGCAAAGTCGACCCGATCCATTGGACAACAGCCGAGACGGCGGGATGTTGAGCGAGATGTTGGGCATTCAAAGCGTTCAATCGCTTCCGCAGAGCCTCCGCCTGACCGCAGGCACAGTCGGTGAAACAGAAGGCCATGCTGTGCGACTCGCGAACGTTGAGCGCCAGCCATTTGTCCGGCGGCAGGAAGGTGAAGAGCAGCGCCATGGCCGATTGGAAGGTGCGTCGATAGCGAGTCGTGTAGAGAACGACCTCATCGGAGTTGAGCAAGCTGTGAGGGGTGGAGGAGCTGGCGGAGGATTTCCCCGACGGCCCACCCTTGTAGAGCAATCCCAAGGGGTGGGCGTAGATCTGGTGGAGCATCTCGCCGACATGGAGTAGTTGGGAAATGCCTCTGTTTTGGGAAAAATTATTATTTTTGGTATATGTTTCACACGGTTTTGTAACAAGAGTGCCAGAGTCAAGTGAAATGAAGTCAAGCATCTTCTTAACCCATATTTGAAACAAAAGCCTCTTTGACGAAGCTTCTTTGAGACTATGAAACCAAAAGAAAGGGAGGTGTGCAAACAAAAGGAAGGGGGGTTTGCAAACAAAAGAACACCTCCGACTTACTTGTATGTCAATTGACCCAACAGACAGGATTTTTCCGTTGCTGGCAGCAGGGCGAAGCCATGGAAGGCGCCCACTTTGTTCCAGTACATGTGATTGGCGCCCGAGGAAGATGTGGAGTTGTGAAGAAAACTTCGATATCTGCAAGAGATGACATCAATCAAATTTCTTGATAGAGAATCAACTCCTTTGGGGAACAGACACATTACCTATTGACCAGGGCATCGCCGAGGACGCCACAATTGATCGAAGACACGGCACGAACATGCGACATGGGACCACGATCGCCGTGCCGTATGACCAGGAGGACTCCCTGCAGCTTCCAACCCTCCAGGATGCCGCCGTCGTCACGTCGTCCCAGTTGTTCCAACGGCGAGCAGCGTTCCTTGAATTTGCGAAACTTGCTGCTCTGCTCATCCTCCAGCTGAGTGGCCAAGGCAGCAGATTTCCCGTTCAAGTAGCTCAGTGTGTTGCCCAAGGAAGCATTATTGTTGCCAATGTACTTGTACATTCCTATGGAAAAAAGTAGAAATAAAAAAACGATTTTGGTAAACACATTCGAATGGCATTTCGTACCTGCAATCAGCAGAAATATCCAAATGCTTAGTATCAGATAGCAATACAGGGTGCGATGTTGTGTCGAGAAGCGTATCATTTCCTTGAGTAGCATACTTGAAAATTTGGCGAAACATGTAAAATGGACAAATATGAAGAAACTATAATTGGCAGCTCAGCGACCACAGAGGAGGGTTGTGAAAAAGAGTGTTTACTGGTGATGAAGAAATTTGACAGTTGGTGCCTTGGTCTTCGGTCGCAGGGGGTGGCTTCGAACGAACCCATACCCACCAAGACGTACCTGCGCACTGAATACCTGCTGCCGAACATATGATTTTGTTTTCCTTTTCGTCAATTCAACATAAACGCAGACATGTGTTCTTTTTTTTCAAGCTTTCTTGGACACATTGGCAAAAGCATTTTTATTTTCAATAAATATTTTTATCATAGATTCATGACGTGCATTGCTAAAATGTTATACATTAAATGCGGTAGTTTACATACAAATATTGGCATTGAGTATTACAAAAATACAAAAATAGCTACATAGTAATAAGAAAAAGATCATTGACACTCTTGTAACAGGCATTTACAATAAGATGAGCGTTGGGATTATACATTTATATTATGATTAAAATTATTCACTTGTGGTTTCATTCGAATCATTTACTTTTGTGCGGCAGTCAATGCCAGCACAGTGAAGCGCAACTCCTGCGGATCGCGAGCCATGAATTCCCTGCATACTTTGGCCGCATCCTGCACAAAAGTCTCATCGGTGGTCTCGCCATGTTTGATGGGAAACGATTTGCGCCCATCCAATTCGTAGAGGACGCCATTTTTGTTGACTAGAGCAATGAAATGATGATAGACTTTCTCAGCGGGATCGGCAGTGGTTTGTCCTTCCTGGGCGTGTGCCTGATGGTCGTCGGTGAAGCACTTGTCCTCCTCTAAAGCTTTGCCACGCTCCTCGGGTGTCAAATCTTTGGCATTTTCGAGGAACTTCTTTAAAATACCATCGCCAAGGGGAATGCTACACAATAGAGAATTTATTGAAATATCAGTACATTAATTGATTTGATTATGAGAGCTTACTCCTTATTGTTGGCTATGCTGTGGATCAGGGCAACTGTACCACAGGCATTGTGGGTCAGTTGGCGCATGTAGAAGAGATCATCCGGGTGCTTCTCCGGTGCTGCAAGCAATTTCTCATTCTCCTCGGAGCGATGTTTCTCATACG
This sequence comes from Coelopa frigida, assembly GCA_017309665.1. NCBI lineage: Eukaryota > Metazoa > Arthropoda > Insecta > Diptera > Coelopidae > Coelopa > Coelopa frigida. The sequence goes on from CM029565.1 coordinate 12,258,800, forward strand.
CCTCCGAGCATGGAAACAGCAAGATGATCGATTTCACCGGCTTCGGTATCCACTCGAGCATCTCGGGCTCCAGACCAACAACATCGGTGAGAGCATAATCATCAGACACGCCCAGAATACGAATGTACTTGGTTAGGACCTGAAACCCGAAAGCATTACTCAGAATTTTCGCCGGCAATTAAAAACGAATGACTCATTGCCCAGGATGTGAGTGCAACAAGGATGGGGGCCGACGAAATTCGGGGATTTCAGCGGATACTCACATCGGGATTTGATTCCAATGGCAGCCAAATGGACATTTTTCAGCAATAAATTCGTTCGGTTTCAAAAGTGAATTAAATTAAATGCGTTTCTATGATATTTTTAGATTTTCAGAATTTTCCTCCGAACCGGCGGCGTCGCGAAAATGACTTGTGTAAAAAATGGTGAATTGCAATTGTGCCGTTGGTCAGGGTTGCCAAATGCACTTCAATCGATGGGTTTCACTCCACTTTTGAGCGGAACAATATCAAAATTCACATAATTATTGGTGTGTCGCCAATAAAGAAGTTCAGAATTTATTCTAAAATTTAATAGTTTTTACTAAATAACATTTGCCAAGATTAATTGGACACATAGAATTTTGCAAAATTGTCAATTGCGAAACTGCTCTATCGACAAGCATTGTTTCTCTTCCAAACTGAACATATCCTCGCATGTTGTTTTTATAAATTGCATGCACTTTTTCTCACAGCTATTCTTTCGCTGTATTGTAGTAGAGAGGCTTTTTGTGCTTTGTGAAAATTGTTGTTGCACAAACAAACGAAGCAAACAAAGTATTTTTTTTTAGGTTTTTGTGCGAATTTCCGTTTATTGATTTTGATTCTAAAAATGAACGATTCAAAAATACAAGTGCCAGCCTCTATCAAAGTTCCGAGTGTGCGATTCGAATCCAATACTGCATTCCAGAAAGGAGCGTCCACAGACAAGGATGAATCCTCCTCCATTGAGAAGTACTCGAGGACATCGTGGATGCACCCGAAAGGTGACCAACGTGTAGATCGCGAGGTCGTCGCCACGCTGCTCGCCTCACAGGGCGACAACTCGGTAGCGGACTGTGTGGAAAAGCTGTTGGAAGAGGAGATTGCATACAGGGACCTCGGTTCGTTGACTCAAACCGATCTGAATCTGATGGGCATCAACAGCTCTGAACAACAGACGGAACTGCTCGACTTCCTCAAGCTATTGCCAAATCAGAATCCTTCGTACGAGAGGTAGAAATATTTGCGAATTACACATTAAATTTGTTTTCATATCCGTATCCAATTTGTTAGCATTTTAAAGCTTCAGGAGGCAAGGAACTACAATTACCAGATCCTCAACAGTGCCGTCACCCATTTGGAGTCGTTGCGTTCGGCGATGTCGGCAGCAAATTACAAATTGAAAATCATGCCCATCGATGATGTGATTGTGGGTGAGAAGAGTTTCGCCAGCCGGTTTGTTCTCGAGGCTTTGCAAGAACTGAAAGGAGTTACAGATGAAATCGACACCGATATATTGGAATTGGAGAAGGTTTAGTGCAAGGTTCAGTTAAATAAGAAATACAGTGGATTGAAAGTATATATTTTCAGCTCGTGGTCAGTAATGGATCCCAGCAGAAGGACTCTGGTGGTCGTAGTAGCCGCGGTATCCCGATAGGATTCTGGCTTCTAATAAGTACACTGGCCACCGTTGGAATTGCCAC